>JAJEKV010000002.1:42005202-42190263 GCA_021234155.1 Isoetes taiwanensis
CACAAAATTGAGTTATTTTTAGTATGTTAAAAGAGATGTCATTCACTAGCCTTGGATGACAATGCATTTCCACGTGATAGGTTATTTCTATACGAACAACAATTTAGCTAAATCAACATAGCAACTTCCATGACATCTATACATCTAGATTTCTATAATGGATCTTTATTGGCAACACATTATTTCTCTTAAGGGACGCATGCATTTTTAATTCTTACTACCATTTCTAGAGTTTCACATATTGTACTTATGTTAGGCAACGCTACATGGCTTACACATATGGCAATGCTATAATTTGTTTTTAAAAGGCAAGACAAAATCCGTCTATCTCTACACTTTAAGATTAAATACAACACTTACATCTAAATCATACGTTCATGTAGGTACAATGTCTTGCAAAAAACAAATAAACAAGGAAATAGGTAGATCCCACAAACATTGTAAAAGCTCAACATGGGGTACTTTGCATAAACATGGCTTTCTTTTGGATGCTTTGGCGTTGTGTGATTTATGTTTTGTCATTACATCTGAGGTTATTTCATGCATCCATTATTACCATATCTGTTGCAGATCAAGGAAAGCATCGATGAGGCAATAGATTATATGATAAACCTTGTGTTTCTTTTTCATTTTTTGAGGCATTCACCATGAAAATATCAAAGTATAGGTTAGATCACTCCATTCTAAGGTTCAAAAATGCTATTTTGATTTGGTTATTTCCAATTTGTTAGTGCAAAAAGCGATGCCTTTCTTCAATCTGACTAGCAACATCTGTCCTGCCTCGAATTAACATAAATTTGTACTTATGCCCGGCAACGCCGGGCACCCATTACTAGTAGGTTTTTAAGTTTAGACGAGTTGGCGAATTAATTCTAACTTGAATATTAGTTGTCGAACATTGGCTTGACCAATGCTATTTAGCAAAAGATCGTAACAAAGTTTTTTCCCTCTAGGTGGGGACGCATAAGGACTTCGTTCCACACACACACACCCCCACCACCCCCAACCCCCTCCCCGGGCGTTTTCCCTAATAGTTGATCTCAAACTGCTAGTTAGTCGGTCCCAGTTTTTGTCTCTAAATGTACAATGGGTTAAGCTAATTTAACTTCAAAACCTGTCATGACATAATGGAGGTAGATGTTATTAAACCCCTTTGATCTATTGTTATGAATGCGGTGAACAGTGGTTGGATTTTTATAATGGTTTTATTAGCAGTGAACAGTGCATCTCCATTGAACAGTGCTTTTGATTTGATACCAAACAATCAACTTCAAACACTGATCTTTGACCATCAACTTAATGAACTTTGACCATTAAACTTGTTCACTCAACTTAGAAAATGTAAAAGTACTTTTCAACTTCTGCATGAGCTACAACTGCAGCATGAAACTTTGCTTGCACCTGGCTTATTTTTCTAGGCCTCACTTGCACCTGAAACCTTAGGCATTAATGCAACAAGGCCATCAGAGGATGCTCTCGTTGTCAGAGAAATCAGTATACCACCTCAATGAACAATGATGAATATTCAATATTTGGATTTGAATAAAGAAATGGTCAATATTTTGATTTCAAAGCAATATGCTATTTGGAAAGTAAAAGTACTGACATTGTAAACATCGTTTTAGTTACCAGAACAGTCCAGAATGCAAAAAACTTAGAAGTCGAGAGGAGCATACCTGATATCCTTTTGAGACGAAATTCTCCTTGCTGATATCTTTTGCCCTCAAAACAATGGCATGTCAATTTTATGCAAACCCATGTGATGAGCCATGTAAACTGCTGCACAAATCATCTGTACGATTCTTTAGCTCCTTTCTTTCAAGGAGACCTCCAAGATCTCTTGCCAATCCTGAAGGATAAAGAATTGGACCCACAGAATGCCTGGATGGAATAATATTAGGAAATAATCGAGCAGCATAAATTAGAACATAATTATGAACCCATTTATGGTGTTAATGTTGAAAAGGAGCTGTGAGGAAGATGTTCCATGCACTAAAAATGTTCCATGCTCCTGTCATAAGTTCCCAAACTCCAGTAAATGATAATGCTCAATCAGCCAAGCATATAACGTGCAGCCTAGAAGCATGTTTCCAGATTACCTTTACAAAACATGTGCCGTTAAGGTGTATGCTCGTTAAGTCAAAAGAATCTGACTGCTTGCATGAGCCTTGCTCAGAATTGGCCAAAGGCATCCCTAGACTTTAGTATAATTTCCCATGAGTTCCTCACTAATCGTGTTGGAACATCTAGCAATATTTTCTGCCACATGCCATCCCAGTTAAATCAAGCTCGATTGAATAGTATGGAACAATTCAACCCCCTAGCTGAGTATTCCCCTATGACTTTTTCTTTATCTGGCCCAAGTGCTATTTGTCGCGTACATGTAGATGCTTGCAAGCAATATGTAGCTAGCAGCATTCTCTGGATCCAGTGCTGAAACAATTTCTGCAGCAAGGTTGCCCCGTTGCATATCACCATGAACTTTACAAGCAGCAAGCATTGCCATCCAAGTTGAGGCAATAGGTTCAAATGGCATGGTGAAGGCATGCAATTTCTTGCCATGTACAAGATTTATCAGATTTGCACATGCATTCAAGCTGTTGATGCAGGTAACAATGTCAGTTGCTTCACTGCTATAACTAACTCTGTTCCAGGCTGACAGTAATACCATTTTCATCTATCCATTCTTTGAAGACACTACCAAAACCTCCTTCCTCTAACAAACTATTTGATCAAAAGTTTTGTAAGGCAGACTTCAGATCATTGAAAGAAAAAATTCACAAATGAGCTCCCCTTATCTCTTCACAAAATCTTCTTGGAGTAGAGGGCTCACATCCGAGCTTATCTTTTGGACTTATAGAGCCTGATTTGCATCTTCTGGTGACTCCACAGTTTCTGTAAGATAAACGATAACAAGTTTTGCTTATTCCCTTGTTAGAAAACAGATTGGGGTACCCTAAAACTCTATTCCTCAAATCCATGATATTAGGAGACAACCTAAACTGCATTTTAACCAAATGCAAACCAACAACTTAAAGGGCATTTTAACCAAACGCCTACAAGAATTACATGTTCCTCTTAGAGAGCACAATTGTAGAAAATGGAGGATTCAGGCTTGCATCTGCAAAAGTCGAAAGGTAAGAAAAAAAAATACACTCTGTGAAAGGTAACTAGATTTAAAAATAGAAGGAAGAAGGAATTTGAAGAATGCAAGAAACATGACATACGAGAGTTACTGTTCCTCTTATTGAACACCACTGTAGAAAATGGAGGATTCGAGTAAATGTATGAGCCCAGCTTGCGTCTATAATAGTAAAGCTTCTCGTTAATGATTTCTTACCGATCTACTTAGGATCTTGCAAGAAAATGCCTTATTCAAGCAGTGGTAAGTGGCGAATCCATGAGTTAGGATCCCTCAATTCGTAGAAATGGAGGCGAACCACTAGATTTGAGCCTAAGAACCTGAGGCTAATTCAAGAAAGGCGGGAGGAAAAATTGTCGAAAAGTTGGCGACCTAATAGAAAAATATTTTCAATAGTAGCCTACTCAAGTTTCGTATAACATTTACTAAAATGTTCACAATATAGCCATTGGGCTAAAATTCGCCCCTTAAGGGCAACCCTGGTGACAACGCATCCGCAACCACATTGTGTTTCCCAGGCTTATACATAATCTCAAAATCATACTCCTCGAGAAACTCCATCCATCTCCTTTGACGGAGGTTGAGATTCGGCTGGGTTGATAGATAACGGAGACTCTGATGATCTGTATCCAGCTGAAATCTTCTACCAAGAAGGTAGTGTCTCCATATACGCAGAGCGCGGACAACAGCCAACAACTCCTGATCATGGGTAGGGTATCGCTGTTCTGTCTCATTCATTTTCTTTGAATCATAGGCAATAACCCTCCCCTCCTGCATTAGGACTCCCCCGGTAGCAATCTTACTGGCATCCATTGCTACTAGTTTATCCTTTTCGGGGTCAGGCAATGTGAGGACTGGTGCGGACGTTAGAGCATCCTTAAGCTTCTGAAAACTTGCCTGGACTTTTGTTTTCCAATGCTCAATCCAATCCTTCACTTTCTCATGCTTTGTAAGATCGGTAAGAGGTGCTGCAATCTTTGCAAAATCCTTAACAAACTTACGGTAATATCCTGCCAATCCCAAGAAGCTTCGGACCTCTGAGACATTACCTGGAATAGGCCAATCCTTGACTGCCTCTATCTTTGCTGGGTCTGTGGCAATTCCCTCTGCTGAAATGACATGTCCCAAATAGTCCACCTTCGGAGTGGCAAACTTGCACTTAGAGAACTTGGCAAAGAGCTGGTGACGTCTTAGCTTTTGTAGGGCCAAGCGAAGATATTTCTCATGCTCCTCCAAGGTCTTACTATAGATGAGAATGTCATCAAAGAAAATAACAACAAAATCATCCAAGTATTGGCGGAAGACATCATTCATTAACCGCATAAAGGTTGCGGGGGCATTCGTTAATCCAAAAGGCATAACGGTAAACTCATAATGCCCATATCTAGTGCGAAAAGCAGATTTATGGATGTCCTCCTCTTTAATTCGTATCTGATGATATCCGGAGCGTAAATCAATCTTTGAGAAGTACTTGGCCCCTTGCAGCTGGTCCATAAGATCGTCTGCCCTAGGCAAAGCATAGCGATTCTTGATCGTATGCTTGTTGAGCTGCCGATAGTCAATACACATTCTTAAGGAGCCATCCTTCTTCTTAACAAAAAGGATAGGAGCGCCAAAAGGCGAAACACTAGGACGAATAAACCCTAGGTTTAGTAACTCCTGAAGTTGCTTCTTAAGCTCTGCCAATTCAGGGGGACGCATACGGTACGGGGCCTTACTGGTAGGCTTAGTACCTGGTTCCAAAGCTATCTCACATTCTACTCCTCTAAATGGAGGTAGTTTCTGGATCTCGTCTGGAAAGAGATCGCTAAATTCCCTAAGAAGATCAGCAACGCCCTTTGGCAAGGCATCAACTACTTGCTTTTGCTTAGCATCTGACTCAATGGAGGCAAGTCTGATGACACAAAGTAGCGTATCCTTGCGTATAGCCTTATTTAACTGCCTGATGGACATAGACTACATAATGGGGTTTAAGGGATCATCTTTTATAGTTACTCGGGCTCCATTAGCTGCATTGAAGGTAACCTCCCGTTTTTCGCAGTCTATATTGGCCTTTGCAGATGCCAAGAATTCCATACCAACAATCAGATCATATTTGCCAATGTCCATTAACTCGGCACCCAATGCAAGCGGGTGCACTGGCATTTACATTTTAAGGTTAATCGGCGACCATGAGTATGTCTGATTTTTCCACTGGCTAAAGTGACAGGTTTCGGTCGGGACCTCAAAGTCTCAAGCTGCAATACCTGGGCCATTCTAGGAGAAGCAAAATTATATGTACTTCCCGCATCCATAAGAATTATGAAAGGCTTACTGTCTACTTGACCTATAGTGGAAATAACGGCGGTGACTTTCGGCATTACCCGATTTCTATAGCTGCAAGGATATGGGGCCGACCGTGAATATACTTTCGGAGCCTCCTCCTCGACGGGTAGTGTAGACTTCGAGATCATCCCAATCGAGGTCGCCATGGCGAATAAGGCGTCTGGCGTGACATAAGGGCAATTCTACATGAAGTGCGGGCGCGATACACCTAACATGCCTTATCTGTGCAGGAGCTGCTCTCGGGCCTCTTTAGGAATAGATCATGAAGAGGTTCGAACTTCCCTACCGACATTGTTCGGTTTAGTCGGGCATGTTGAAGGTGACTTTCTTTTCTGGCCCAGTAAGAGTTCTGCTTGAGGGGCCCGGGGACTTGGTGAAACGGGGGCTTGTAAAAGGTGTGTGCTGGGGCCGGGGCTAAGAATAAAGAGGCGGGGATCTTTGAAATGCGGTTTCTTGGTGTGTCCTCTTCCAGGCTCAATGCCTTAGCCTCGACCTCTGCAAATGATTTGGTCTATGGCCTTAACCATTCGTTTAATTGATGGGGCCAACCCTTCAATATAGCCCTCCACCGCCCTCTTTTCATTCATACACTGGTACATACACCTCAAAGCATGAATTCATCATGTAGGCCTGAACCGACATACCCTTATGCTCTAACCTATAAAAGTCTGAATCTGGCGGCATTTTGTGCGCGGGGCACGTAATGCGACTTAAAAGCTTTGGCAAACTTTTGAACTTGCATCCGCCTTACGTCCGGATGCTTGGCTCTAGCATAGCCCTTCCACCAAATCTGGCGGCTCCGGTAAGGTTTGTGGTGGCAACTTTTCACAAATATCTTTCTCCGTCATGCCATAGGATTTCCCAAACTCCTTCATCTCGTCCAACCAGGACTCTCGCATTCAAACCGCCTCTAGATTTCCCATCAAACTGGGCCAATTTCCTGTTTTTCCATATACTAGTTATGGCCGTATCAACCGTCTTACGGTACTCCTTGTCCCGGCGCTTTGCATGGTCACCAGATGACATAGACGACTCCGAGGACAGAGAAGTGGCTGATGGTGAGGATGTAAGCTATCCCGAACGAGCCGGCGATGTTTGGAATGGTGCCTCCTTTGGCGGAGTGCGGGGCACGGTTACGAGTGCGGTGGGCGGGCGTGGTGGTGGGCTTGGCGGTAATGGAGGTAACTCCGGTCCGTCCTCTTGCATATGGTGTGGTGGGTTGGCATTTAACACATAAGCCTGGAGCTCTACTAACTGCCGCTTCATCAACATGAGTTCTTGCTCCGGTGTTAATCTGCTGGCATTCGAGGGTGTCTGCCATGAGGCGTTACGTGCACCGTCTATATTGACCATAAGAAAGTATAAGGAGAATTATGGTGATAGCACGTGGCACAAAGAAGATCATTTTAAGTAATGCTAGGGACTAATAATAAAGACAGTCCAAGAGAATGAAAGAAAAGATCTCTGTTATAACGTCAAAGTAGCAGTTACATGGGAGATGTATCTTTAACAAAAACTTAAGGTCATACAGTACAAAAGTAGTGATTACACACATATTTAGCCATAAGGCTGTACATTAGACAACTTTTAGTCAATACATACTTAGCCATAAAAGAAAATTGAAGAGATTAAGCCTAAGGCTGCGCAAAAGGGTACAGGATAGAGTAGCGAGCGCTCTCCGTCGGACCACGACCACCTTATGCGAGCCCATGCCTGGATAATAACATGCTGGTAGTCCAAGGTAGGACTGATAATGAGCAAGTTAAAAAGGTTTCTTAGTGCATAAAAGATCTGCCATAAATGGTCATTGGCGTCCGCAAAAGCTTTGTGCCTTGTCATATCCCAGTAATCCCAGGTACGACGAAGGGTTTGTTGTAGATTCTCAAAGGCACGTTCTCGGAGAATATTGACTATTTCCAGGCCTTTAGTTGAGTCGTAGGGCTCTCCTTGTTCCAGAGGCTCCTCCGTCTCGTAATCATCATCCCGATCCGGATACCCTCCATACCGTTGGCCATAATCTTGGTCGGGAGGCCCCGGTCGTCCCTTCGTATTTCGTTGGTGATTCTTTCCTCAAATTCTTCGAGTTCCTAAATGCACAAGGCGGTAAGAATGAATATACAACGTGGAACAATTTCTTATACTCTAAACTCTACAAGATACAAGGAAGTATCATGGGCAAAAACAATTTAATTGTATTCAACGATACACTAATCATAACTCATAAGAAAATGGCACATATATTATATGATGGCCAAGAAAAACGCAAATCAAAATTACAACTATCACATAATACAAAGATCGTAAGAAATGTCTAAGAACTAGATTCCTCCTCGTCGTCCATAGGCTGAGGAGGTGGTCGGTAGCGCATCAAAGTGGTGCTGGGGTTAGCGGAGAGGGCGGCTCGAGCTGCTGCCTCCGGTGGTAAACAAGTGGCCAAGGGTGCCGCCACAAGGAGTCGCATACTTGCACAGCCCGCCACGTCCCCCAACGCTACGATAGCCAAATCTCGTCGGACCAAGGTAATGGTGGTGGCGTGATAGTCAATCTTCTTATGGCCCGCCAAGGTGGATATCGCACGAAGTGCCCACCAAGATGCTTCAGAAGAAGGCCCCAAGTTCTTGGAGAAGAACAGGACCTCTCCTTGCCAGAAAGCTGAAAGGAAGAATCGGGTCACATAGTTGCCCATTGCCCTAATTTGGGGACCCCTGGAGGTCTCCGCTTCCTTTTCCAAGTTAACGGGGATCTTCTCCTGCTCTGCTTCTTCTTTGTCGTCCTTAAGACTTACCTTGGTGTTCCAAAAGTCTTCCTCCTCTTCATCCACCCCTCCCATGGTGATCTGCAATGGCTGGTCGGTAGGAGGAGGCCTCACGTGAGCCGCAAACTGCTCCTCTGGAGGCTGGGGGGTATCAGTCAGTAAGAACTGCCGAAGGGACAAAAGGGTCTCAACGGGCTCTAGCTCTTCTGGCCGATATACCAACAATTTCTCGACTTGTGGGGGATGCACAACCGATGTGGTAAAGTCGAGAAAGTCATCCTGGCAGTACTCGGCAAGATCATAGAGGACCTCTATCTTTTTGCGGCCCCGCATATCAGCAATAACGCGGTAGGCCCACATAATGTCCTCTAGAATCAGGTACTCTTGGTTGTTCAAGAGTACGGTTGGAAGGAGGTTTAGCCCTTCGAGCTTGAGGGCTTTCTCTCGGCTTGCCGGGGCTTCGGTGGCGAGTTCCCTCCACCTTACAAAATCCTGCTCGTCGACGACCTCATGAGTCTTCGGGTCGAGGAGGCGGGTGTAGAGCGATTGCTTTCGGCCGCTATCTGCTCATCTTCAATATCTTGGTCCATAATGATGGCCAGTGCAAATCGGGCCTCAAAACAGACTTCCCGATCTATAGTAACAATGGGGAGGTCGGTTCCTCTTCTCCTTATGCCCTTGATGACATTCCGGGCATGCTCATCACCTCCTAACATCTCAAGCAAAGTGTGGAAGTCGAGGTAGAGCTGTGAATCGTCTTCACCTGCATGTTAGAGACGAGGTCCACTTGCTGGAAGCGGAATGGGATGAAGAACATCAAAGGAACCAAGGGTCCCAGTGCTCTCCATCCAAGTACCACTGCTGTAGAGTCGTAAGGGAGGAGAACTAATGGGCCAAAAGTGACTTTATACTTTTTGGCACGTTTTCCTAGGTTATTTAAAAAAAATTATTATTTACTTAATAATTTACAATTAAATATACACCAAGTGGCAGAATTAGACATTTTTATATTCACAGGTTCACAAAAAGAATATTGTACATAGATAGATCTACAAAATTGTACAACAGAATAAAGTAGGTCGCATAATCACCGAAACTCCCCTCGAATCCTCCTTGCAAAATTTGGAGGTCCTTGGGCATTATGGTAACCCTCTTTGCATGGATGGCCTTGAGAGGTTGGCGTCACTCAAAATTTCTATAAGGTAAGCCTCGGCTGCCTCCTGGAGTGCGAGGATAGCAAAGGCCTGAAACCTCAGGTCGGTCTTAAATTCTTGGGCAATCTCTCGCACAAGGCACCCAAAATTAAAACACTACATGGTTTTTCCCTTGGTTGTGACTACAAAACCATTTTACAAAACCAATACATGTTTGTGGGTTGATATCATTAAAAACCATATGAGGCTAAACTAATGGGTTCTTTTGTAAGGTTTGTTAGGGCGGTGTTATGGTATGGCAATTGCTAATGGTTTCCTTTGTAGAGTTTGTCAAAGTGGTATAGCATGTTGGTAAATTTATGTGGTATATTATAGTGTTTTAAGGGTATGGTTAGTCCCTATGGTATAACACGATGGTGTGGATGTGGTTTAATATGCTGCTCTATTCATGTGATTCTATAGTGTGGTTGGTTATTGTGGTGAACTAGCATGGCTAATTGTCATGGTAAATGCATATGGTTCACAATGTGTTAGATTCAAATTACTATTACTATTAGTAATAGTTAATTCCAAATGTGCATGGTTTGGTTATGCCTTATCTTCGTGGTTATCATTTATAAACCAGTGATGATAACCAGTAACACTTTGTTGTTTAAATCATTTCAACAACCAGTAACACTTTGTTGTTTAAACCACTTCAACTTTATTCAACAATCATTTCAACAACCAGTAACACTTTGTTGTTGTTTAAACCATTTCAACTTTATTCAACTAAAATCTATTACGAAGTAACGTTTTGTTGTTTAAAGCATTTCAATAGTATTTAACAAACTATTAAAGAATTGCGTATTGTTGTACTTATTACGTCCATGTCAATATGTATGCTTTCAGGAGTAAGGGGATTTGAACCCCAACCATTTCCATAACTCATAAACAAAGATAAATCTATTTTCAAAAATACTTACAAAACAAATTCAGATAAAAACATCTTATAGAAAGACCAACCTTGCACTTGTAAGTACCTAAATATCAAAACAAATTAAGATAGAAATGTCTTAAAGAAAGAAAGTATTGACTTTGCACTTGTATTTAAGTACATAAATAACAGAAACATAATGCAGCTTAAACCAATCACCTCTACTTCCGTCCGGTGATGCAATAAAGTATGAAAAGATAACTTCTTACTTTAAGGTCTATAAAGGCTCCTGTAAATTGTACCAAGATCTGACATATAAAAGCATATAAACACACACCTATGGTAGGTGGGAAAATGGAGGCATGATAATAACGGGCACAATGGAAAAGCAGCACTAAAACCTATTATATATGTTAAAAGATCAATTTATATGTTGCATGCAAGCTTTGTTAACCCACATGATATAAATGTGTAGTGCAACATACCTATGTTTTTGGTGCTCATGAATATAAATCTGTATTCAGAGCCCGTCATCCCTGTATTTTGAGACCACATAAACAGCAAAGCCACAAAGAACCTTGATTCAAAGAACCATAATTGAAAGCAAACTTGTGTGACCAGATTTTCAGATATTGCAGAACCCATTGCAACATCTTTTTCTTTGAACAATATGCAGCATGTTCAAAAGGAGCCTTCAATAACTTGTCGAAATTCTAAACCTGCTATCTTACCATATCTGCAATCAACCAAGACCAGGATCTTCTAAGTTGGTCACTATAAGCAAGGTCTCTATGGGTTCCGATTAAAATAGTAAGGATGGGGCAGTGGTCACCAAAAGCCTGATTGGTCACCAAGCATGGTCATGCTGTGTGCACGCCACTGCAGAGGACAGTTTGTCTTCATTTCATTTCCGTTCCTTTCAGCACCTCACATTGCTTCAGCATTTCCACCCTTGCATTCCCCACATAAATTAAAGAGAAGAAATATACAAGCAGCAGCAGCAGCAGCTATCTTAGAGGTGAGACTTATCTAGAGGTGAGACTTATCGCCCTTATAGCCATTTGCAGAAAAAACATTGCTGGATCTGCTCCATTGATTTCGTCTCCAGCACAGTAGATGCCAAAAATTGCAGAGGGCCTCCTGTGTAGCAGATTCTTTAGAGCTAACTTACAATGAAGAGAGGAATAGAGTAGCAGAGGCTAAGTTACCTTCGTAATAGAGGTTGCCAGTCCCAACTCCAGCTCTCAAATGGGTTGCCAGTTAAAGGCCAACGCCTTTGGATATGCCATCACCCACTGCCTTAAACCAGAAAAGATCTTGGCTGCAATAGCTCGCCTTCGCCGCTCTCGCCGTTTGTTATTCTCCCTCTCCTTCAGTGTGGGCATCCAGAACTAGAAGTCATGTCCAAATCCTCTTAAACAATCCCAGCACAAATTTCCTTCAAAAACCTAGCCACCAGAGTATTTGATCTAGTGCACCCCAATACTTTCCCCTGTATAGAAAAGTTCTGCCAGGTTCTGCAAAAGGCTTTTGAACCCGCAAAGCCTAAAACGCAGGGAATGAAGAACCCTGTCTGGCTAATGATGCATTCGACCATATCTTCTGAGCAGAAACCTGAAAACCCACAACTCGATCCTGCTCAAACAGGCCCCCCATTGCATCCCGGATAAATAACTGCTTAATAGATGGAATAACTACCACATGCAGCGGCTGGGGACCATAGCAAAACAAAAAACTGTACTAGAAATGTTGCTGCCGGAGCTATGGTGGAAGCCAAGATGCCCAGAGAAAAGGGCATCCAAAGGGGGCCACTAAATGCGGCCAAAGTAAACTAAAATATACTAGAAACCGTGTGGAAAAGGGAGCAAAGCAAGGTTTAAGACTTACGTATGTACCAAGAATAAGGAAGACTACTCTGCGCCTCCTACACATCTGGTCGAAGTCGATTGAGTCGCTTAAGAGGATGCATTAGAAGGAGGAAAACATGGCAACCTAGAAGTGGATATATGGCGACGATGATCACTTGCATATTGTGCATAGCTCGAGCGCCATAGCCGGAAGTATGGCAATATTCGCCATAGCTGAGCACTAGAACAGGCATGCAAATGGAAGGCAGCAAGGGCGGGAAAGTGGCGGGCGTAGGGGGAAAAGGGGCGGTCCAATAGGAGCATTCTACTAGGATCGAAATCTCGACCATTGATCACGATCAAATCTAGACCGTTCATCTCGCCTAAAAATAATCTATATTAAAATATTATACCTGTATTAATCTCCGTGGACGATAAAAGTACCTTCCTTCCTTCCTTCCTTCCTTCCCCCAGCCGCCGCCTTATGCAAGCCTGGCATAGAACCCAAATGCAATCTCCAGTTTGGATCTATGCTATATTGAAATAACTGCAATTGATCCAAAATGGTAAGTGAGATGTTTAGTGTAAATGCTACTTGTTGTTTTGTTGTTTTGTTCTTATCTTATCTTATCTAAAAGTAATTGTGCCTGAAGCACCAGGAGTTACTCAAATGTGCCTAAAGGGCAGTGCGCTCGAATTATCGAGTGTTACCCTAGCGGTAGTTAGAGCGTTATTGACTCGTTGGCTACTTGCATTATAGGTGCTTGTGATGGTGTTTGAAAAATAAGAACTTTCAGGTTAGATAGCTTTGCCTTGTGATCAGGCGTTATTTGGACCTGCCTTAGCTTAAATCTATTGAATTTGATTAGCCACAAAGGGGAGTTGTTTATCACTATGGAATTCGATTGCCCAAATACTAGATCACTCCATCGATGCGCCATCGCCAAGCAGCGCTCCATCGATGCCAAAAATCAGTTGAGAAACCAAGCTACTGAGAGATAGCAAAGCCAAAACATGCATTCGGCAAGCGGGATGCTCCATACTTTCTAAGAAGAAGGAAAAAACTTTATCCGGACTAGCCAGGCCGCCATGCAAGCAAGAAACAAAAAAGTGTAGGGGTCTCAGTGAGGAGGCGGTTTACACACAAATCTCATTAACTGCCGCTCTCTATAACGATTCCTCTCTCCGTAATGAATCAAGAAAAAAAAGGATGGATAAATTGTTTTTAGCTTTACGTAAAAATTCTCTTGTCTTATCTTATTATCTCAGCCTATGTTTTTGGAAGAGGTAATTTTCACCGCCTCAAAATTTTGCGGTGAAATTACGTGTGGCCAGGCCGCTTCAGCGACTCCGCCCATCTCGCCCACCAGCTTCGCTGGCGGCCCGAACTTTCACCAAAATTTTCAGTGGTGAAAATTCCCCGACGAAAAAAGCGGGGGGCTTGAGATTTGCGGCAGATTTCTTCGGCCGATTTCCGGCAAGTTTTCTTTGGCAGCGCCGCTTTGCAGGGGAAGGTCAGTTCATTGCAGAGGAGTATTGCAGCGAGGGGCAAATCGGCTGGCGATCGATTCAAGTTTTAATCTGAAAAAACAGTCGTTTGGGGGCAAAATTTCAAGCCCCCTGTTTTTTCGTAAAGTGGAGATATGACTCACGTTGACATATTTCTCTTAAGGGAATTCTCATGCTTATTACCTCCAAGAATTCCATTTCCAAGTTATATTTTGCCCCCTAGGTGGAGGTATAAACCCTGTGGGAAGTATTTTTTGCGATCCCTTCGCGTTTTTCTTTTCTTGCTGGTGCACCTTTATATATCAAAATTGATAAATTGATACTAAGATTTTCTTTTCCTTTTTTATTTTTCTTTTTGTCTTGTTTTTTGGGCATAATCAACCACCACTATGTGTAGCAACTTCTCCTGTTGTTGCAATGGTGTGGAAAAAAGTTGCATGGATCATTGCGACTCTTGTAGAGATAAGATCAAAGGTGCATATCGATGGAGAGCAGTGGAGATGGATGGGTCAATTTTGGAGATCAATCTTCGTTGAACATATCATGATTCATATTTGGTGAACAAGAATTTAAGCAGTGCTAGAAAAGCATACATGGTATAGACATGATATTTGTAGGCATGGCAGAATTTAAAAGTCAGAATCCCACAATCATCGATCGTAGCACCCTAGCTATCCTCTAGGCGAGAACACGGGGCAATAATGCAGTAGGTTTAAATCCCACGTGTTCTCAAATCAAAAGGTTTTTAGGTTGTAGTTTTATTGTTTTTTTCTCATTATTATCTAGGAACCAAGCCCGCATGATTGTTCAGACGCTATGATTGTTTACAATGTATGAGTCCCTAATGTATCGGATGGACTAATATGCATGCATGGGAAAGCGATTTAAGTATATTTAATACCCATTTGTAATTTTTCCATGGTGGAGGTGTAAGTTTGGCGTAAGTCTCTCCATATGTGTGATTCTTAGTTGTGTTTTATACTGTTTTTTGTTATATCATGGTAATCAACCTCGTTGCATTCCCCAAGGTTACATGTCCCGATGTTCAGACCCTAGTCTTAATTGCACACTTGGTGGTGGTACGAGTACCCCTATATATGTGGTCAATCATTTGACAATAATGATGAAAAACTACTGAGAATAAATTTTTTGGTAGTAATATTAGTGCAATAAGTGGGGCTCCTATAGCAACAATAATGGATTTTGTGGGTGATTGCGTAGTTTGCACTTGTACCCATTAAGTACTTTGGGAGGCATCAACTATTTAGTTTTGGTCATTTTTGTACGGAGGGAGTGGTGTTCCAATGTTAGTCCTATCTCTGGGATGAGGTGTGTTTCGGTTTGAATAGGTTCATTGAGCTTGTTCTATTCTATTCTATTCTATTCTATTCTATACTATTCTATTCTATGGCATAAATCATTTCAGTGTAGCCCCAGGGATTCAATATTATTTGTAGTATGGGACATCTGTCAATGCATGTCATGTAAATTTTGTCTTTTATTTATTTAACTCCTTTTAACTTGTGTATGCATGAACTGCTACTTTTTTGCTGCTTTTTAGATGGTCACTCCTGCATGTACACCACCTATCATTTTTGAGAACATTTACTACAATATTTTCCATCAAGGTCTTACTATAGTCCTTATGATTTGGTATTGCAACAACCATACATTCTGCAGCAGACCGGCATTTAAGTCTTCCTTGTTTTATGATTTAACTAAATGGGGCTATTCCTCAATATGCTCAATGCCTTAATCAAGGTCCTATATTCCATCAGGTAGTACTTCTTGTTTTTTTTAATCCATTTGGATTTTGGGCACAAATATATTCTGCTATTCACATTGTATCTGCACTATCTTACTTTTCATTTCCATCATAACTGAAGATGTAAATTAACAGCTACAGGGAAAATCAGTACATCCGAAAGTCTAATTATGCACTTTCATTTTCATTTTCATCTTAACTTAAGATGTATATCAACAGCCATTTATGAGGAAATACCATTACATATATTCCTGGAAAAAATCAGTAATTTTCATCTTAACGTATATCAACAGCCAATTATGAGGAAATACCATTACATATATTCCTGGGAAAAAATCAGTACATATAAAAGTCTATTTATGCACTTTTAGTATAGTGAAAACACTGCTGCTTTGACTTATCATAAGCCCATGAAAACCATACAGAACAGAGATGGTGATAATACCTGATTTTCGTATGAAACCCGTGCATTATGTCTTTGAAAGGAAATTTTTTTTAAGGGGAAAAAAACCTATGCAACTATAGCTGTAAATACCAAACAGTAGGTCTTTTGTCACAATATATTCCAAAACTTGTGTCCATTTTTGTAGCAAGATCATCCATTCCTTTAGAGTATTTATCCTAGACCCATACATCCGTTTCGAGCAGCCATACATCATAACAGCAAAAGAGATACATTGAGAGAAGAATCACCACGTACCTGCAGCCAATCATGTATACATTAGCAGTAATCCCGGTAATGCAACAAGGGCCAAAAGGTACTTTGGGTGATTCTTGGCTTATCGCCCTTCACCCAATGCACCTTTTGCTCTTGATAAATGAAAGTCTACTAAGAATGCACAGATCAAGGTAATACAACATTTTCCATAATTTAATCCCTTTGTAACTATCTAGTAGTTAGCTTGTCTTTGAAATGATGGACTAAAAACATGTCCCGGATATCTTACCTTATTCATCAGAAGAAGGTCATATAATAACTTACCTCATTGATCTGCTGGGATAGTTTAGTCATAGCAGACAAAGATCATATTTTTTCAAACAGAGCATGCTTTAATATTTAGGCTCTTTTATTTTGTGCCTCTAACCAGCAAAGAGAACCATTCAAAAGGTTAGTATTTGGAGAAGCATCATGCAGACACGAAATCTATTCTTATGCTATTATTTTTTGAATATAAGATATATCTGTAGCTCACGACACAGTCTATTAAAATGCATGTATCGATTAAAGGCCATGTTCCTGTCCAGTATCAGTTAAAGACCAGGCTGTATCTTATAATTCGAGTGCACTCCTTTTGCATGTAAACAACTGGATCACAAATTTATACCTGTAAGTCTTCAGCATCAGAATCAACATCCTCTTCATTTTGTTGCGTTTCTGGAACATATGGTTCATTGCTATTATTGCCTCTATAATACCCAGCATGATTACGATTGAATCCTCCACCCCTTTTTGCTACAAAGCCAGTACCACCATCATCAAAGTTTCGTTTAGAATCAAAGCTTCTACCACCGCCACGTCTACTCATCTTGAGTTTTCTGATCCTTTGGACCAGCGTAGCTCCTTTCTATCTCTATTTCTGGTGCTAGTTCTTCCTCTGATCTATGTCTACCAGACTATTTACCAGAAATAAATTCCATTTTTCAAATCCAATGACTTACCCAGAAAGATATTGTGGCCATAAAGAAAGTCTGCATGGCAGTGCCAGTAATCGAGAGTGCCAGTAATCGAGACGCCGGATTCCTTAACTAGGTCAGAACCCTAGTTTTTTTCTTCAATGCATGCGGCCGTATTTTCAATTTCGTTTTTTATTTCTTCAATGGTTAATTCTATACTTTAGTAATGCAACTATCCCTTATTACTTTGGGAATATAGCCAAATCCGAAACAAACTTTTATCTCTACATTGTTCCCTTAGGGTCATGTGCAACCTGCCCTCAATGCCAAAACTTGTTCTTATATCCATAACATGTCTGCTTAGAACATATTAACCCTATTACAGTCAAGGTGATGTGTGATCAGATGCCCATATATTGCCCATATATTACTGGGAATCAGGAATTACTCTTAGAAGTTAGGCCATATTTTATTTTTACTACCATGACGGAGCTGAACATATGCTCCTTTGCCTATTTTTGGCATATGCTATTAAACTTCATTGATTCACACTTAGTGCTGTATGTCTCCCTTATAGCCAAAATCTGCAACCTTAGGGTCACGTATAATACGCCCCTAGTGCCACACTAGTTCGTATATCCATATTAAATGCATTTAGAGATAAACAGCAACTTTAGGCACATATGTACTGTGCGGTCAGTCTACCTACATTACCAGAAATCAGAATTTACCAAAGCTGGTAGAAATTTGGGTCATATCTCATTCCAATTACCATGATAGATCTATATAAATGCTCACTGCCTGATTATTGGCATATGCCATCATATTAAAAAAAAAAACCAGTCCAACCTAGATATCTAGGCTGCACATCAGCCTCGGTCAATCCCAGGAACTGTATTATCAATCCAGACGAAGAAAAATCCAAGTCTGGTACTTATGATCCAATAGCTAGATCCCTTTTGTCATAAAACAAATGTAGCCAATGAAAATCTACGTTCAAATAAGAACCATGTCTAAATACAAGAAAAGGGACATGCGAACAAAGTTTACTCTTACAAGTTATCTTACCAAATAGTCTTCTAGTGCCTGTGAGCCAAACTAAGTCCTCCAGGTTAAGGTATTCCATTAAGAAGATATATTGTTGACGCTTTTAAACCATTGCAAGCACATTCCAAACATTTATATTATTTAGAAGAAAATTACACAGTGATCTTTGGTCCTTTTAGCCGCTCTACTCATGTAGAGACCATTTTTTACGTACACAAATAAGGACAAATATGTAGCCAATGTGAAGATCAAGATGTAGCCAAGATCAAGCATGCATAATACATGTCTCATTTTACACATCCACGTGTTCATTAAAATTATAACATTTATGTGTCACTCGGTCTCTTCACTACAAAGTTTGCACTTTACTACAAGGTGCCCGACATCCATGCTAAATTTGCACAGCCTACTCAAGGAGTCCATTATCCACATTTAAATCAAATTCTCTAAATAATAGACACATCTCGATTTGCCAAGCTTATATTTTAGAACAAACATATCGTAGCTTTCATGCATGCATAGGTTTTGCATGTCATGGCCAAGTGGCTTATAAACTGACTTTTGCATCTACCCTTTCTATTTTGCCACAGTTTTCATGCATGCAAAGGTTTTGCTTGTCATTGCCAAGTGGCCTATTAAGGCCATTGGTTCACATCTACACTGAACTAGCAGAGCAAAGTGCCTTGCACATTCTACAGGCTCACCATTTCATTTCCTAAAAAGGAAAGCGTGTATACATAGCAATAGTTCAACCAGATTTTACACCAGCTTGAGAATATAAATAAAAGTGAAAGTATTGCTTTAACTGCTTCAGAAATATATCATGATAAAGTACTTTAATCTATAGATCCACCCAGACTGCCCATAGTTTTTTTATCGTAAAAAAGACCACTTCAAAAACATTTTATAGCTAAGGTAGATACAACCAGTGCAATTGTAGCAGCAGATTCGAGAAGAGTCATGTAGAGGTCTGTCATAATAGTAGCCTTGCCTCCAGTTTTTTTCAAAAGAAACGGTCTTCCAATTTGTGACTCCATTCATACCCTAGCAAATCCACAAAACCGCAAGCAAAAAAATGACAAGGGCAGGAGAGGTCCGGTACCTGCAGCCAAACAACATGACATTAGCAATAAATTGGTACTGCATGAAGGGCCAAAAGGTACAATGGAGCCTCTCGGTTTATAGCCGATCAGCCCTTGTAACCTTTTTGCCCAGTTAGTAGAACCTGCTAGAATTGTATTTAATATTCATAAGTAAAGAGTGCAGAATGCATTGGTAAAGAAACTAACTTGTACTTCCTTTTAGCATATTGCAAACTAATGTATTACATTTGATCACCACTGTTGTAGCTTAGATAATGCATGGACTCTAAAATTCATCAAAGAGATACCTGGATTTCGTCCTTGATATGAAGAAAATCTTTCATATTGTTGTATTTCATCAGGAATATGAGAGCAATTAGTTTCAGCCAAAGACATGCAGTCAAGAAATGGTTCTTCAAAGAAAATATCACTTGAAGCTTCTTTATCCGAATCGGGCCCAAGGGAATGAAGGGAATGCAATCGGAATCAAGTTCCCGCCATTATTCCATGGCTTCCATAAACAACCAGATATGTTTATCTTTGTAAAATCCTGGGGATCTTCCACATGTGCTAAATTGATTCGGTTCCAGGGCTATACACTAGGTTTTGACTAAAAAGAAAGGATCTCAGCTCAAGGAATGGAATATACTTACCTTTGCATCTGGAGCTGATAAAGACCCACATGCGTGAGATTCTGATTTTCGATTCTTGTAGAAGCTGCACCGCCACTTCAATTTGAAAGTTGTTAGGTTCTTTGTAGCCATCGATCCGTGCATGGCCCGGATAAAGGGAAAAATGGAGCTCTAACCTAATCCATACCATGGTATTTTATTTTTTAGAGTATTACCTTGCTTTATGAGTAGTCTCTTAACTTGCGTACACCCCATTCAAAGGTCTTGTATTGTTACCAAGTCCACAGCTGAGCACCTAAGTTATTAAAGCCACCATTGCTTAAAGTTCAAATAATTCAGTTGTAAATCAAGAAGTTCAAAGGTCCAAATTTAGGGTACTACACCCCGGTGGTTATGCTTATGAATAGACCACATGTTTCTGATAAGGCCAAAAGACCAACAAAAATTCCCTTAAATATATGGTGCGAATATATGGTTTAAATTACCATTAAATGTCTTTGCAGACCTTGTAGCGATGGTCGATCATCACGACCTAGTCGTCATATTTCCTATTATTTTCCATGGTAATATTTATGAATTAAAAAATCCTACCTCCTTCCGTAGGGACTGGGCTGACCTTTTTATGAAATGCATCATAGGGGGGGACCCCCTCTTGTCTGATGAGGCCAAACCCAACCCTATTGTGTATTTTTATCCCTATTGAATCAAACAAATAAATAGGAGCATTTAGTTGTAGACTTACCTTTTAGTATTGGTTGCTGATAACTTGTATGAGAACATGCGCTTCACGTTTGAGTTCATATCTCCTGGTGCACCAGTGATAAATCATGGAATGGTAGCCATATAATTGGCTTTTTAGTTTTTCATGGCCAAATGGCCTATGAGGTACATGACCTCTTTGTTTTAAACCAGATATCTGGTGGTGTAATATAAAGGTAAATGCATACCCTTTATTCAAGACATGCAGTCAATTAAAAATGAGATATATTTGTAAATATGAGCTATTGCAAACCTCTTAGCCCATGAAATTGCAGCTCAGGATTGTTTGTATGGCCCTCTTTGGACATTCCATTTTGTTTGCTGGATACCCAGGTGGTTACACAGCAAATTTTTCTCACGTATAACTTCGAGCCTCGGCATCATAATATAGTCCCACAAATTGTAAACTTGGCGTGCATTGCATACAGTAATAACTTTCTATCCTGGCTGGCTGGAAATTCCAATGCGACCAACCCAGATAATTTTATTTCAGATCCGTTTCATCAGGAAGTTTTTGTCCTGTAGATAATCCAGTAATGTACAACATCAATGCATGTTACATAGAGGTAATAATATATACACATACATGGTTACTGAAGTGTAATAAAAGAGTGAAGGGATATGGCTAGAGGACACAAGCAACCCTGGTTGAACCAAGGAATTGAAGTGTCTAAAAAAAACCCAGTCCAACCTAGATATCTAGGCTACACATCAGCCTCAGTCAATCCCAGGAACTGTATTATCAATCCAGACGAAGAAAAATCCAAGTCTGGTACTTATGATCCAATAGCCAGATTCCTTTTGTCATAAAACAAATGTAGCCAATGAAAATCTACGTTCAAATAAGAACCATGTCTAAATACAAGAAAAGGGACATGCGAACAAAGTTTACTCTTACAAGTTATCTTACCAAATAGTCTTCTAGTGCACGTGAGCCAAACTAAGTCCTCCGTGTTAAGATATTCCATTAAGAAGATATATTGTTGGCGCTTTTAAACCATTGCAAGCACATTCCAAACATTTATATTATTTAGAAGAAAATTACACAATCGATCTTTGGTCCTTTTTAGCCGCTCTACTCATGTAGAGACCATTTTTTACGTACACAAATAAGGACAAATATGTAGCCAATGTGAAGATCAAGATGTAGCCAAGATCAAGCATGCATAATACATGTCTCATTTTACACATCCACGTGTTCATTAAAATTATAACATTTATGTGTCACTCGGTCTCTTCACTACAAGCTGCACTTTACTACAAGGTGCGACATCCATGCTAAATTTGCACAGACTACTCAAGGAGTCCATTATCCACATTTAAATCAAATTCTCTAAATAATAGACACATCTCCGATTTGCCAAGCTTATATTTTTAGAACAAACATATCGTAGCTTTCATGCATGCATAGGTTTTGCATGTCATGGCCAAGTGGCTTATAAACTGACTTTTGCATCTACCCTTTCTATTTTGCCACAGTTTTCATGCATGCAAAGGTTTTGCTTGTCATTGCCAAGTGGCCTATTAAGGCCATTGGTTCACATCTACAACGAACTAGCGAGCAAAGTGCCTTGCACATTCTGAGCTCACCATTTCATTTCCTAAAAAGGAAAGCGTGTATACATAGCAATAGTTCAACCAGATTTTACACCAGCTTGAGAATATAAATAAAAGTGAAAGTATTGCTTTAACTGCTTCAGAAATATATCATGATAAAGTACTTTAATCTATAGATCCACCCAGACTGCCCATAGTTTTTTTATCGTAAAAAAGACCACTTCAAAAACATTTTATAGCTAAGGTAGATACAACCAGTGCAATTGTAGCAGCAGATTCGAGAAGAGTCATGTAGAGGTCTGTCATAACTGTAGCCTTGCCTCCAGTTTTTTTCAAAAGAAACGGTCTTCCAATTTGTGACTCCATTCATATCCTAGCAAATCCACAAAACCGCAAGCAAAAAAATGACAAGGGCAGGAGAGGTCCGGTACCTGCAGCCAAACAACATGACATTAGCAATAAATTGGTAATGCATGAAGGGCCAAAAGGTACAATGGAGCCTCTCGGTTTATAGCCGATCAGCCCTTGTAACCTTTTTGCCCAGTTAGTAGAACCTGCTAGAATTGTATTTAATATTCATAAGTAAAGAGTCACGTAATGCATTGGTAAAAAACTAACTTGTACTTCCTTTTAGCATATTGCAAACTAATGTATTACATTTGATCACCACTGTTGTAGCTTAGATAATGCATGGACTCTAAAATTCATCAAAGAGATACCTGGATTTCGTCCTTGATATGAAGAAAATCTTTCATATTGTTGTATTTCATCAGGAATATGAGAGCAATTAGTTTCAGCCAAAGACATGCAGTCCAAGAAATGGTTCTTCAGCAAAATATCACTTGAAGCTTCTTTATCTGAATCGGAACTGAAGGGAATGAAGGGAATGCAATCGGAATCAAGTTCCCGCCAGTATTCCATGGCTTCCATAAACAACCAGATATGTTTATCTTTGTAAAATCCTGGGGATCTTCCACATGTGCTAAATTGATTCGGTTCCAGGGCTATACACTAGGTTTTGACTAAAAAGAAAGGATCTCAGCTCAAGGAATGGAATATACTTACCTTTGCATCTGGAGCTGATAAAGACCCACATGCGTGAGATTCTGATTTTCGATTCTTGTAGAAGCTGCACTGCCACTTCACTGAAGCTGTTAGGTTGCTGTAGCCATCGATCCGTGCATGGCCCGGATAAAGGGAAAAATGGAGCTCTAACCTAATCCATACCATGGTATTTTATTTTTTAGAGTATTACCTTGCTTTACGAGTAGTCTCTTAACTTGCGTACACCCCATTCAAAGGTCTTGTATTGTTACCAAGTCCACAGCTGAGCACCTAAGTTATTAAAGCCACCATTGCTTAAAGTTCAAATAATTCAGTTGTAAATCAAGAAGTTCAAAGGTCCAGCTAGGGTACTACACCCCTGGTGGTTATGCTTATGAATAGACCACATGTTACAGTAAGGCCAAAAGACCAACAAAAAATTCCCTTAAATATATGGTGCGAATATATGGTTTAAATTACCATTAAATGTGCTGCAGACCTTGTAGCAGTGGTCGCATCACGACCTAGTCGTCATATTTCCTATTATTTTCCATGGTAATATTTACTGAATTAAAAAAATCCTACCTCCTTCCGTAGGACTGGGCTGACCTTTTTATGAAATCTGCATCATAGGGGAGGGCTGACCCCCTACTGTACAGTAGAGGCCAAACCCAACCCTATTGTGTATTTTTATCCCTATTGAATCAAACAAATAAATAGGAGCATTTAGTTGTAGACTTACCTTTTAGTATTGGTTGCTGATAACTTGTATGAGAACATGCGCTTCACGTTTGAGTTCATATCTCCTGGTGCACCAGTGATAAATCATGGAATGGTAGCCATATAATTGGCTTTTTAGTTTTTCATGGCCAAATGGCCTATGAGGTACATGACCTCTTTGTTTTAAACCAGATATCTGGTGGTGTAATATAAAGGTAAATGCATACCCTTTATTCAAGACATGCAGTCAATTAAAAATGAGATATATTTGTAAATATGAGCTATTGCAAACCTCTTAGCCCATGAAATTGCAGCTCAGGATTGTTTGTATGGCCCTCTTTGGACATTCCATTTTGTTTGCTGGATACCCAGGTGGTTACACAGCAAATTTTTCTCACGTATAACTTCGAGCCTCGGCATCATAATATAGTCCCACAAATTGTAAACTTGACGTGCATTGCATACCGTAATAACTTTCTATCCTGCTGCTGGAAATTCCAATGCAGCCAACTGTATAATTTTATTTCAGATCCGTTTCATCAGGAAGTTTTTGTCCTGTAGATAATCCAGTAATGTACAACATCAATGCATGTTACATAGAGGTAATAATATATACACATACATGGTTACTGAAGTGTAATAAAAGAGTGAAGGGATATGGCTAGAGGACACAAGCAACCCTGGTTGAACCAAGGAATTGAAGTGTCTAAAAAAAACCCAGTCCAACCTAGATATCTAGGCTACACATCAGCCTCGGTCAATCCCAGGAACTGTATTATCAATCCAGACGAAGAAAAATCCAAGTCTGGTACTTATGATCCAATAGCCAGATTCCTTTTGTCATAAAACAAATGTAGCCAATGAAAATCTACGTTCAAATAAGAACCATGTCTAAATACAAGAAAAGGGACATGCGAACAAAGTTTACTCTTACAAGTTATCTTACCAAATAGTCTTCTAGTGCCTGTGAGCCAAACTAAGTCCTCCAGGTTAAGATATTCCATTAAGAAGATATATTGTTGACGCTTTTAAACCATTGCAAGCACATTCCAAACATTTATATTATTTAGAAGAAAATTACACACTAATCTTTGGTCCTTTTAGCCGCTCTACTCATGTAGAGACCATTTTTTACGTACACAAATAAGGACAAATATGTAGCCAATGTGAAGATCAAGATGTAGCCAAGATCAAGCATGCATAATACATGTCTCATTTTACACATCCACGTGTTCATTAAAATTATAACATTTATGTGTCACTTTCGGTCTCTTCACTACAAAATTTGCACTTTACTACAAGGTGCCCGACATCCATGCTAAATTTGCCTGACTACTCAAGGAGTCCATTATCCACATTTAAATCAAATTCTCTAAATAATAGACACATCTCTGATTTGCCAAGCTTATATTTTTTAGAACAAACATATCGTAGCTTTCATGCATGCATAGGTTTTGCATGTCATGGCCAAGTGGCTTATAAACTGACTTTTGCATCTACCCTTTCTATTTTGCCACAGTTTTCATGCATGCAAAGGTTTTGCTTGTCATTGCCAAGTGGCCTATTAAGGCCATTGGTTCACATCTACACTGAACTAGCAGAGCAAAGTGCCTTGCACATTCTACAGGCTCACCATTTCATTTCCTAAAAAGGAAAGCGTGTATACATAGCAATAGTTCAACCAGATTTTACACCAGCTTGAGAATATAAATAAAAGTGAAAGTATTGCTTTAACTGCTTCAGAAATATATCATGATAAAGTACTTTAATCTATAGATCCACCCGGTCGCCCCATAGTTTTTTATCGTAAAAAGACCACTTCAAAAACATTTTATAGCTAAGGTAGATACAACCGGATTACAATTGTAGCGGCCCAGTTCGAGAAAGAGTCATGTAGAGGTCTGTCATAACTGTAGCCTTGCCTCCAGTTTTTTTCAAAAGAAACGGTCTTCCAATTTGTGACTCCATTCATATCCTAGCAAATCCACAAAACCGCAAGCAAAAAAATGACAAGGGCAGGAGAGGTCCGGTACCTGCAGCCAAACAACATGACATTAGCAATAAATTGGTAATGCATGAAGGGCCAAAAGGTACAATGGAGCCTCTCGGTTTATAGCCGATCAGCCCTTGTAACCTTTTTGCCCAGTTAGTAGAACCTGCTAGAATTGTATTTAATATTCATAAGTAAAGAGTGCAGAATGCATTGGTAAAGAAACTAACTTGTACTTCCTTTTAGCATATTGCAAACTAATGTATTACATTTGATCACCAGCATTTGTAGCTTAGATAATGCATGGACTCTAAAATTCATCAAAGAGATACCTGGATTTCGTCCTTGATATGAAGAAAATCTTTCATATTGTTGTATTTCATCAGGAATATGAGAGCAATTAGTTTCAGCCAAAGACATGCAGTCCAAGAAATGGTTCTTCAGCAAAATATCACTTGAAGCTTCTTTATCTGAATCGGAACTGAAGGGAATGAAGGGAATGCAATCGGAATCAAGTTCCCGCCAGTATTCCATGGCTTCCATAAACAACCAGATATGTTTATCTTTGTAAAATCCTGGGGATCTTCCACATGTGCTAAATTGATTCGGTTCCAGGGCTATACACTAGGTTTTGACTAAAAAGAAAGGATCTCAGCTCAAGGAATGGAATATCCTTACCTTTGCATCTGGAGCTGATAAAGACCCACATGCGTGAGATTCTGATTTTCGATTCTTGTAGAAGCTGCACTGCCACTTCACTGAAGCTGTTAGGTTGCTGTAGCCATCGATCCGTGCATGGCCCGGATAAAGGGAAAAATGGAGCTCTAACCTAATCCATACCATGGTATTTTATTTTTTAGAGTATTACCTTGCTTTACGAGTAGTCTCTTAACTTGCGCACACCCCATTCAAAGGTCTTGTATTGTTACCAAGTCCACAGCTGAGCACCTAAGTTATTAAAGCCACCATTGCTTAAAGTTCAAATAATTCAGTTGTAAATCAAGAAGTTCAAAGGTCCAGCTAGGGTACTACACCCCTGGTGGTTATGCTTATGAATAGACCACATGTTACAGTAAGGCCAAAAGACCAACAAAAAATTCCCTTAAATATATGGTGCGAATATATGGTTTAAATTACCATTAAATGTCTTTGCCGGACCTTGTAGCGATGGTGCATCCGCGACCTAGTCGTCATATTTCCTATTATTTTCCATGGTAATATTTATTTGAATTAAAAAATCCTACCTCCTTCCGTGGGGACTGGGCTGACCTTTTTATGAAATCTGCATCATAGGGGAGGGCTGACCCCCTACTGTACAGTAGAGGCCAAACCCAACCCTATTGTGTATTTTTATCCCTATTGAATTAAACAAATAAATATGAGCATTTAGTTGTAGACTTACCTTTTAGTATTGGTTCTTTGATAACTTGTATGAGAACATGCGCTTCACGTTTGAGTTCATATCTCCAGTGCACCGGTGATAAATCATGGAATGGTAGCCATATAATTGGCTTTTTAGTTTTCATGGCCAAATGGCCTATGAGGTACATGACCTCTTTGTTTTAAACCCGATATGCGGTGGTGTAATATAAAGGTAAATGCATACCCTTTATTCAAGACATGCAATCAATTAAAAATGAGATATATTTGTAAATATGAGCTATTGCAAACCTCTTAGCCCATGAAATTGCGGACTCGGGATTGTTTGTATGGCCCTCTTTGGACATTCCATTTTGTTTCTTGGATACCCGGTGGTTACCGCGACAAATTTTTCTCACGTATAACTTCGAGCCTCGGCATCATAATATAGTCCCACAAATTGTAATCTTGACGTGCATTGCATACCGTAATAACTTTCTATCCTGCTGTTGGAAATTCCAATGCAGCCAGCTGTATAATTTTATTTCAGATCCGTTTCATCAGGAAGTTTTTTGTCACATGGGTAATCGATGTGTATAACATCAATGCATGTTACATAGAGATAATAATATATACACACATACATAGTTCTTGAAGTGTAATAAAGAATAGAATAGAATAGAGAATATGATTTTATCGTCCACGGAGACCAACGGCCTATGGGACCCAAGTACGAAGGCGGGCGTATTACTACCGGGATTAAAACCCCGCCCGAAGGTTTCGGAAAACCTTAGTAATAACAATAAGGATGCTGACACTCTTGCCTGATTATATACATAATCACAAAATACAATTTGAGGTTAATGTCGGACGAGAATAATCGAAGTCCGCACATCCATTACCTCCCGGTCTGATCCCAACAAGCCTACTGAGGCCGTTAACCGGTTAGCTCATGCAAGGCCTGATGGGGCACAACTAACAGAACATACCGAGCCGGATATGCTTCAGATGCTGGACAGGCTCGGAGGCGTGACTTTCATCCTCAATGGCGCCACAGTGGCCGGCGGCGGACTCTTTTGTCCTCACGCGGCTCCGAATCCATCTCCCCTGTCTCAATGCGGAGGTGGTGTGCACTGTCTCGAATGGAAGCAATCACCCTGCGCTTTTCATGGGTAGATGGGTGCGCAGGTAGTGGTGTGGGCCCCTCGTGAGCATGGGATTAACCTGCTGTCGATAATTTGCCACCTTGACATGTGACAGGGCCTCTGCATCCCAAAGCTTGGCCATGAAGCAAGCATCCAATCTTTTACTTCAAAGGCGGTAGCGTTCCGCCGGTGTATGCACTTTGGTCCACATCCGTGTGCACGCACATTCCATAGCCGAACCAGGGCTTGCTTGTCTTTCCAGGCTTTGAGTCGTTTGCGGGCCCCATCGCCACTTTGCCAAAGCAAGGTTGGGCGCCGGGCTTCATCCATAGCCACCACCTTCGGAAGTAAATAATGTGGCGTTCAGTATGACCCTCTGTAATGGAAGGAAGCGTCTCTTGGAGCAAGATCTGATATGGGACCCGTGGATTTCCTCCCGATTTTGCGGGCCAAGAAAGCTTTCTATGTACCTGCTCTAGATCGTTCCAAGTGGTGAGGGGATATCAGCCCCCACATACGCCCCATAGAGGAGGACGGTTCAACCAAGGCCACGAACAAGTGTGCACTGTGACCCCATGCATCTGGCTACGCCTTGTATTTGTTGTTTTGCATTGCATACAGGGGCTTTCAGACTGCGGTGACCAGTAACGATGGATGCATCCGGTGTGTGGTAGTAGAAAACTCAATGCCCAAATACTTATAAAGTGAGCCACCTCCACTACACCTTTTGGTAAGTGAATGAGGGAAGAGCGTGGGTCTTAGGGATGATGGGACCCGTGACACCCTTGTCTTGGCCAAGTTAACTCTCATGTCGGTGAATTGGCGGAAAGTGTCCAAAGCATCGGGTGGCGTTGCATGTCCTCACGGGTATATCACGGCGAGGCCAACATCATCGGCATATATGAGTTGCGGATTATGTGATGCATCAATGGCGCCTCCCGGTGCTTTCGCCTAGCCATTCTTCTAGGCTGGTCAATGCTTCAAGCCCCGAAGGCGTCGGGGATAGAGGGCAGCCACTGGCGCACCCCAATGCTACTAACAAGCGGGCTCCCCGACGGTGTGAGACGGCCGGAGCAAGCCTCGTTATAGATGCGTATATAGCATTACGCAAGTCGACGGGGTCCCTAGGCATCTCAATCTGTCCCACAACTTATCCCGAGGCCTTTGTGTCAAAAGCCTTGCGAAATCCACAAAGCAACAGCATGCATTAAAGCGTCGATTCGGCTATCCTCTATGAGTGTTCGCAGAGTGAAGATATGGTCAATAGTAGAATGCCGGGGGGCGGAAGCCTGCCTGCGTGCGAGCCCGCACTTAAAGAGTGAAGGGATATGGCTAGAGGACACAAGCAACCCCGTTGAACCAAGGAATTGAAGTGTCTAAAAAAAACCAGGTCCAACCTAGATATCTAGGCCGCACATCAGCCTCGGTCAATCCTGAGGCGACATTATCAATCAATCGAAGAAAAATCCAAGTCCGTACTTATGATCAATAGCCGATCCCTTTGTCATAAAAACAAATGTAGCCAATGAAAATCTACGTTCAAATAAGAACCATGTCTAAATACAAGAAAAGGGACATCAAGAACAAAGTTTACTCTTACAAGTTATCTTACCAAATAGTCTTCTAGTGCACATGAGCCAAACTAAGTCCTCGAGTTAAGATAATTCCATTAAGAAGATATATTGTTGGCGCTTTTAAACCATTGCAAGCACATTCCAAACATTTATATTATTTAGAAGAAAATTGCACAATCGATCTTTGGTCCTTTTAGCCGCTCTACTCATGTAGAGACCATTTTTTATTACACAAATAAGGACAAATATGTAGCCAATGTGAAGATCAAGATGTAGCCAAGATCAAGCATGCATAATACATGTCTCATTTTACACATCCACGTGTTCATTAAAATTATAACATTTATGTGTCACTCGGTCTCTTCACTACAAGCTGCACTTTACTACAAGGTGCCCGACATCCATGCTAAATTTGCCATTCTACTCAAGGTCCATTATCCACATTTAAATCAAATTCTCTAAATAATAGACACATCTACGATTTGCCAAGCTTATATTTTTTAGAACAAACATATCGTAGCTTTCATGCATGCATAGGTTTTGCATGTCATGGCCAAGTGGCTTATAAACCCGACTTTTGCATCTACCCTTTCTATTTTGCCACAGTTTTCATGCATGCAAAGGTTTTGCTTGTCATTGCCAAGTGGCCTATTAAGGCCATTGGTTCACATCACCTTGCACATTCTCTGAGCTCACCATTTCATTTTCTAAAAAGGAAAGCGTGTATACATAGCAATAGTTCAACCGTTTTACACGGCTTGAGAATATAAATAAAAGTGAAAGTATTGCTTTAAGCGCAGAAATATATCATGATAAAGTACTTTAATCTATAGATCCACCCAGTTGCCCATAGTTTTTTTATCGTAAAAGACCACTTCAAAAACATTTTATAGCTAAGGTAGATACAACCCGCAATTGTAGCGTGATTATTCGAGAAAGAGTCATGTAGAGGTCTGTCATAGCGTAGCCTTGCCTCGAGTTTTTCAAAAAACGGTCTTCCAATTTGTGACTCCATTCATATCTAGCAAATCCACAAAACGCAAGCAAAAAATGACAAAGGGGCGAGGAGAGGTCCGTACCTGCAGCCAAACAACATGACATTAGCAATAAATTGGTAATGCATGAAGAATTAAAAGGTACAATGGAGCCTCTTGGTTTATAGCCGATCAGCCCTTGTAACCTTTTTGCCCGATTAGTAGAACACCTTTAGAATTGTATTTAATATTCATAAGTAAAGAGTCACGAGAATGCATTGGTAAAAGAAAACTAACTTGTACTTCCTTTTTAGCATATTGCAAACTAATGTATTACATTTGATCACTGCAGTTGTAGCTTAGATAATGCATGGACTCTAAAATTCATCAAAGAGATACACGGATTTTAGTCCTTGATATGAAGAAAATCTTTCATATTGTTGTATTTCATCGAGAATATGAGAGCAATTAGTTTCAACCAAAGACATGCGGTCAAGAAATGGTTCTTCACAAAATATCACTTGAAGCTTCTTTATCGAATCGGAATCAAGGGAATGAAGGGAATGCAATCGGAATCAAGTTCATTGATGATTCCATAGCTTCCATAAACAACGAGATATGTTTATCTTTGTTAAATCACAGGGATCTTCCACATGTGCTAAATTGATTCGGTTCGAGGGCTATACACTAGGTTTTGACTAAAAGAAAGGATCTCAGCTCAAGGAATGGAATATCCTTACCTTTGCATCACGGGTGATAAAGACCCACATCGTGAGATTCTGATTTTCGATTCTTGTAGAAGGCTGCCTTTGCCACTTCGGAAGGCTGTTAGGTTCTTTGTAGCCGATCCTCAGTGCATGGCCGGATAAAGGGAAAAATGGAGCTCTAACCTAATCCATACCATGGTATTTTATTTTTAGAGTATTACCTTGCTTTATGAGTAGTCTCTTAACTTGCGTACACCCCATTCAAAGGTCTTGTATTGTTACCAAGTCCACTGAGCACCCTAAGTTATTAAAGCCACCATTGCTTAAAGTTCAAATAATTAGATTTGTAAATCAAAGTTCAAAAGGTCCAGCTAGGGTACTACACCCACGGTGGTTATGCTTATGAATAGACCACATGTTACAGATGAGGCCAAAAAAGACCAACAAAAAATTCCCTTAAATATATGGTGCGAATATATGGTTTAAATTACCATTAAATGTGCTGCCGAACCTTGTAGGCGGTTAATATCCGACCTAGTCGTCATATTTCCTATTATTTTCCATGGTAATATTCTTGAATTAAAAAAACCTCCTACCTCCTAATTGGACTGGGCTGACCTTTTTATGAAATCTGCATCATAGGGGGGGACCCCCTCTTTATCAGACAAGTGAGGCCAAACCCAACCCTATTGTGTATTTTTATCCCTATTGAATCAAACAAATAAATAGGAGCATTTAGTTGTAGACTTACCTTTTTAGTATTGGTTCTTGATAACTTGTGTGAGAACATAAACTTCACGTTTGAGTTCATATCTCTGGTGCACCAATGATAAATCATGGAATGGTAGCCATATATTGGCTTTTTAGTTTTCATGGCCAAATGGCCTATGAGGTACATGACCTCTTTGTTTTAAAACCAGATATCCGGTGGTGTAATATAAAGGTAAATGCATACCCTTTATTCAAGACATCTGCGATCAATTAAAAATGAGGATATATTTGTAAATATGAGCTATTGCAAACCTCTTAGCCCATGAAATTGCCTTCGATTGTTTGTATGGCCCTCTTTGGACATTCCATTTTGTTTCTTTGGATACCGGTGGTTACCAAAATTTTCTCACGTATAACCGAGCCTCGGCATCATAATATAGTCCCACAAATTGTAATCTTGGCGTGCATTGCATATAAATAATAACTTTCTATCTGCTTCTTTGGAAATTCCAATGCGGCCAATTATAATTTTGTTTGAATCCGTTTCATCGGGGAAGTTTTTGTCACGTAGATAATCGATGTGTACAACATCAATGCACACATACATGGTTCTTGAAGTGTAATAAAAGTGAAGGGATATGGCTAGAGGGACACAAGCAACCCTTTGAACCAAGGAATTGAAGTGTCTAAAAAAACAGTCCAACCTAGATATCTAAATTTTGCACATCAGCCTCGGTCAATCCCGAACTGTATTATCAATCGGGGCGAAGAAAAATCCAAGTCCGTGCGGATCCCTTTGTCATAAAACAAATGTAGCCAATGAAAATCTACGTTCAAATAAGAACCATGTCTAAATACAAGAAAAGGGACATCTAACAAAGTTTACTCTTACAAGTTATCTTACCAAATAGTCTTCTAGTGCACGTGAGCCAAACTAAGTCCTCCAGGGTTAAGATATTCCATTAAGAAGATATATTGTTGACGCTTTTAAACCATTGCAAGCACATTCCAAACATTTATATTTATTTAGAAGAAAATTACACAGCCATCTTTGGTCCTTTTAGCGCTCTACTCATGTGAGAGACCATTTTTACGTACAAAATAAGGACAAATATGTAGCCAATGTGAAGATCAAGATGTCGCCAAGATCAAGCATGCATAATACATGTCTCATTTACACATCACGTGTTCATTAAAATTATAACATTTATGTGTCACTCGGTCTCTTCACTACAAAGTTACTTTACTACAAGGTGCACGGCATCCATGCTAAATTTTACTGACTACTCAAGGAGTCCATTATCCACATTTAAATCAAATTCTCTAAATAATAGACACATCTCTGATTTGCCAAGCTTATATTTTTAGAACAAACATATCCGTAGCTTTCATGCATGCATAGGTTTTGCATGTCATGGCCAAGTAAACATAAACCTGACTTTTGCATCTACCCTTTCTATTTTGCCCACAGTTTTCATGCATGCAAAGGTTTTGCTTGTCATTGCCAAGTGGCCTATTAAAAACCATGGTTACATCTACATCAACTAGCGAGCAAAGTGCCTTGCACATTCTCTGGGCTCACCATTTCATTTTCTAAAAAGGAAAGCGTGTATACATAGCAATAGTTCAACCAGTTTTACACTGGCCGAGAATATAAAATAAAAAGTGAAAGTATTGCTTTAATCTGCTTCAAAAATATATCATGATAAAGTACTTTAATCTATAGATCCACCCGGACTGCCCATAGTTTTTTATCGTAAAAAAGACCACTTCAAAAACATTTTATAGCTAAGGTAGATACAACCAAATTGCAATTGTAGATTCGAGAGAAAGAGTCATGTAGAGGTCTGTCATATAATCCTTGCCTCCAATTTTTTTTCAAAAGAAACGGTCTTCCAATTTGTGACTCCATTCATATCCTAGCAAATCCACAAAACCCAGCAAAAAAAATGACAAAAGCAGGGAGGTCCTAAATTTTCTTGACCAAACAACATGACATTAGCAATAAATTGGTAATGCATGAAGGGCCAAGCTATTTAGAATAGTCGCTTAACTATCAACTCTTTTAATTTGGGTTTTTCAGATAAGCAAAAACATTTTGGTATTTTCTTTAAGGCCGCATTCTCTAAGGTTTAATGGGTTTTGTCACACGGAAAAAAAAACCGATAACCCAAAAATCTAATGAAAAATAAAATAAAATAATATGGCTAATAGAAATTCCTAAATGGGTTGTGCGAGATTTGGGCTTGAAGAACCCATGTCGCATGCCCGCCACTCTGAAGGAAGGAAGGAAGGAAAAAGCTTGAAGATTTCAGAATTGATTTATCGTTTTGTATTTACAACCCCAATCCCCTCGCTGCATGTAAATTTGATTTTCCCAAAGGATCTATTGTCACAGCTTATTGCATTTTTTTGCGCTGCTGACGCTACCTTCTCGTGGTTTGCATGGACACCTCTGTATTTTCACTGTAAATGCAGTTCGATATGTATATTTTTCTATTTCTATTGTTAGAGTCCGATGTTGCCCCGTGATAGATTCGTGTTAGTCCATCATATGGCTTATTCACAGCTGCCGATTTGTAATGATTTCTTTGTATGGTTTCATTATGTCGCCCTCGACGGCTTGGTGCAATATTTCTTCAACGCAGTTGGGGTAAGCCCTTATGATATAGATATCGCTTATGTCCGTGGACTTTGTTGTATATCCGAATGGTGCTAAGATCTTCCATAGGTTACACGTGACTTTCTTGCATGTGTTTATTAGAATTGTGAATTGGAAGCTTTGGAAGCTCTATTCTCGTAGGTTTAGCATGATCTTTTGTTTTTAGAGCAAGGTTGCACCGAATTATGGATTGTTCTTCATTATTTAGCATAAATGGGGAATTGTGTCGCTTTTAACTTTGCCCCATCCCATGTTACATCCCCATGTTACCATGGTCATGGACCCGAAGTTCATGATGGAGGAAATACTATGTACCTCAACATGGCCAATTCAATGGGTAAAGATAATGGAGCATAGGAAATATTTGAGTTCTTAACTTGCAAGCAAGTGGTTCATAGTCCTTACTTCAAAATCATTTGTGTTGCATAGGTGTAGATCCATGGTCGCTACTATAAGCAAAGACGACATCTCTTTTAATGCAAGAACATCTATTTAGCAACTAACCACTAGATAGTTAATCCATTTAGGTTGTAATTGAAAGCCATTGACATATGTTGATCCGTTATAGTTGAAACGACAGAGGGTTGCCGTCCCATGTTGTTGATGGTCATGGACCAGCTAAGTTCATTTGATGGGGGAAATATCGTACACAGCTCATGGCCAATTCAATCCAGAAAGATAATAGAGTATAGAAAATATTTGTAATTTTTAACTTACAAGCAAGTGGCTCATTATCATTTGTGTTGCATTGTAGATCTATAGATCTATTTCTGTTACAAATGGGCAAGCCGCTTTGATGCAGAAGAACATCCGCTAAGCAACTAACCACTAAATAGGTAACTCAATTAGATTGCAATCAAATTCATTGACATATAATCGATCTATTATAGATAATTGAAAAATGATCCGATAAATGTAGGAACTAGATAGATGCAATGGACAAGATTGTCAATGTGATAAAGCAAAGATCGAGAGACATATTGAAGGTGTTCAATTTGTGGTGCTATAGGGTTGTTTCTAGATCCGATTATTAATGCCTTGATCTAATTTTGCTGTCGCATCCATCAAAGATCAACTCTATGCATTCCTCTATTATCCATTATGATTGTTGGGGCTCCACTACGATGCATATATGGGCTCTTTTCCAAACACATAGAGATATTTTCAAGTTTTAACAAGATGACAAGGTGTGATGGCAAAATGCTTTGGTTTGTTTGGTGAAGGTAAGTTTATCATCCGGAATATAGATCTACACTATTTTGAATCTTTTACAATTTACTCCCAAAATCCAACTGATAGCATAATTTTTGCAATATGAGTCTTGATACTAGCACGCACTGCATTTAGCCCCTCGTAATGGATCTTGATGCAAATCCACGAAGTAAGTTTTCTCGCTCTTCTCCGCGGATCTATTCGATAGTAGTAGGCGATGCCACCGCATGCATGACGGGACCTCGATAACCTGTATTCTTGGTGAATATTGTGTGGGTCTAGCAGCATGCAATTCCAGCCACTCTAACCGATCGCTTTGCACAGCGAGGGTCCGCGGGCAACTTCCCCGTAGTATCCATGTTGTATCGGGTCAGAGTTGGATCGAAATCTATAGTTGGTTTCAATGAGACCATCGATTCAAATTTGCAAGTTTCCGTGTACTTTGATTAATTTTTGCTTTTCGATATAGTTAATTGTGTGCCACATAGATCATCTTATTGATGAACCCGCAAAGACTTTTAGATAACACGATGACCGATTATGCACACGAAAAACGACTCGATTCAAGAGTTTTGCTTTGCAATTGACTGCCAAGGTAAAGGTGGTGATATACAAATCTATAGCTTTCTTCGTGGTTCTCGATTCTGTATAAGTTCTACAAAAATTCTTTGGGTAACCGCAGATCCCTATAACTTTCAAGTCCAAGCTAGACATTTTGTTATATTATCCACATGATTTACGTACAGAATTTTGAGCTACAGAGCCATCCATCGGTTGTTTGTACATGAGCAAGAGTGTTTTTGTGTATTCAAAATGATTGAAGATATTGGAAATATGGCTTTCTCCAAATCCAACCAGCTTTTGAATTATAGAAGTCGCTTCTCGTGATTTAGCAACTTTGAGAATCATGTGCTTATAATCAATTCAATGGAATGCTTAACTGAACTTCGATGTAGGAACTTTTGTATTTTCTACCCATTAGTGGACACGCTTCAGCTTTATAAACTTGCCTCATCCTAAGGTATGGCTTTTTATACATTCTTTGCCTTTTTTTATTGCTACCGCCTTGCAACCGCAGATAACAGATGTTGATTCCACATGTAGAATAATGTAATGGTTGTTGGGGACATGTGTATGCATTATGTCTTTCATACCATATAATTCTGGCCTCCAGATAATATAAACAAGGTTGAAATTTAGTTCTAATTCCCGCAGGCCTTTGGGGATGGGTCTAAAGTATCTCTTCATACTTTGATACTTCTCAAGTAAAGGATTTTGGCCAATCCGATGTTCTCATATACGCTATAATGATATGTTTAAAATTCAAGTTCGAAGTCTTCCTCCCAATGCTAAACATTCGGAAGTCTTCGGCATTTGAGCTCATCCGCTAAACATATATGTCGCAGTAAGTTATGCCAATTAGGAGGTAATTATTGAATGAATGCTAGCGCTACTTTATCATTTATGGTGATAGAATTTGTACTAATGGATAGAAATTTGTGGATTTCAAGGTTAGTTGCATTGTATAGAAGTAAGCAAGCATCTTCATCCACCTATATGGGAAAATAGCCTTCTTTACAAAAAATCACAAAGATTGGTTCCATATTATTTGTGCTAACGAATAAATGATTATTTGTGCAGCTTTGTTGTTTCATGGATACAAGCAAAGTAGAGCATTCATCCACCAAGAGTTTTTTTGACAAGTTTAGAAGAGGTACTTTTTGTACTTTTCTCGCAGTCTTCCCTAAGGGGTCGAAACCCACCCACTTTGTTTGTCTATCACATGGACTCACAATGACTATACTTATTTTGACTTGGCAGATCCGGTAGTGTCACCTTCCTCAAGTAAAGATCGGACCACAAATGACATAGTAATCATTTATTATGTCCGTAAGTTGGTTACATGTGTAACTTGGTCCAAATTCCAAAATACTAATCTAACGGGTCAGGCATCCAAAGCATTACTCCAGATTATCTCAACCCCCGATGGGTTGTGATTGTACAATTGATATTGCATTCGCAGTTATGACTCATGCCACCAAAATGACGGGCAGAGGATATTAGATGGTACTTTTTGCAAGCATTCATCTTAGCCTATCACACTATAAAACCAAGAGGGATATTATGCAACATAACTTCAAGAGCATTTTACTTAAGGGGAGCACGAGCAATAGATTTTTGTTTTGAACAAGAAGAAAAATCTATAGGATACTGTGAGGCATCTCATTTCTATCCCCGAATGCATAAATGCAAAGGTCAATGCATATTCTTTCTTATTGTCAGAGATGGCTAGCTATAATTTTATTGTGCTCTTATAATTGTAGTTTAATACCGACGCTTTTTGATACTTCCAAAGATCCAACTTAATTCCACTTTGCTAAAAGTGTTACCACGTTGTCCTTAAAGATGAAATTTGCCAAGATCCTAGAGCTTTAACATTTAGAGAAACAACTCGATGAAAGAACCAAAATTATGTGTGTGTTTATCCTTATATGGACAACATTATGTTAGAGGTCACTTTACTCTAGAAATAAGGATATTGCTTGAATCAACCGCATATACTATGTGGCAATGAACGTTTTTAACTTTGGACTAAGACTCCAATTAATCGAGATTTGTGCTTACATGCGCATCAATTTCAAGAGGCTTTGATAAGTTAAGTTATCCTTTTTGGGAAATAGTAATATCCTTTCGATCATGATACTTTTGTGAGTAAAACTCGATTTTAATTTTAAGAAGCTAGGTTGGATCATTGTACATGGAAAGTAAAGTGTGCATGTGGTAGTAAGCAGTTCGCTTAACCAATTGCATCTAAATTGATGCTCTTAGATGATGTCATCGCCTATTGACGTCGCATACAATTGCGTCTAACTGGACGGTGTCAAATTATGTCGTTGTCTACTACTTTGAGGTTGCACAGACCTTGAATAAAGATAAATGGCTCATGTATGTAGTAATTTGAATTTAGACACACTTCAAATAATGGATGATTTGATTATTTTGCTAACTTTTTTTCCAAGGTACATTGAAAGAAATATTCAAAATGATAACTATATTGTGTAATAAATGTGAAAACCAAACTTTGTCACAATGCAACTACACAAAATTGAGTTATTTTTAGTATGTTAAAAGAGATGTCATTCACTAGCCTTGATGACAATGCATTTCCACGTGATAGGTTATTTCTATACGAACAACAATTTAGCTAAATCAACATAGCAACTTCCATGACATCTATACATCTAGATTTCTATAATGGATCTTTATTGGCAACACATTATTTCTCTTAAGGGACGCATGCATTTTTAATTTTACTACCATTTCTAGAGTTTCACATATTGTACTTATGTTAGGCAACGCTACATGGCTTACACACATATGGCAATGCTATAATTTGTTTTTAAAAGGCAAGACAAAATCCGTCTATCTCTACACTTTAAGATTAAATACAACACTTACATCTAAATCATACGTTCATGTAGGTACAATGTCTTGCAAAAAACAAATAAACAAGGAAATAGGTAGATCCCACAAACATTGTAAAAGCTCAACATGGGGTACTTTTGCATAAACATGGCTTTCTTTTGATGCTTTGGCGTTGTGTGATTTATGTTTTGTCATTACATCCGAGGTTATTTCATGCATCCATTATTACCATATATCTTGTTGCATCAAGGAAAGCATCGATGAGGCAATAGATTATATGATAAACCTTGTGTTTTTTTTCATTTTTGAGGCATTCACCATGAAAATATCAAAGTATAGGTTAGATCACTCCATTCTAAGGTTCAAAAATGCTATTTTGATTTGGTTATTTCCAATTTGTTAGTGCAAAAAGCGATGCCTTTCTTCAATCTGACTAGCAACATCTCCTGCCTCGAATTAACATAAATTTAGATTTATATACAAGAACGCCGCACCCATTACTAGTAGGTTTTAAGTTTAGACGAAGTTGGCAATAATTCTAACTTGAATATTAGTTGTCAACATTGGCTTGACCAATGCTATTTAGCAAAAGATCGTGAATAAAGTTTTTTCCTCTAGGTGGGGACGATAAGGACTTCTGCTCCACACACACACACCCCCACCCCCCCAACCCCTCCCCATGCCCTAATAGTTGATCTCAAACCGCTAGTTAGTCGGTCCCGCTTTTGTCTCTAAATGTACAATGGGTTAAGCTTAATTTAACTTCAAAACCCGTCATGACATAATGGAGGTAGATGTTATTAAACCCCTTTGATCTATTGTTATGAATGCGTGAACAAAGGGTTGGATTTTTATAATGGTTTTATTAGCAAAGGAACAAAGCATCTCCATTGAATGTTGCTTTGATTTGATACCAAACAATCAACTTCAAACACCGATCTTTGACCATCAACTTAATGAACTTTGACCATTAAACTTGTTCACTCAACTTAGAAAAATGTAAAAGTATTTTTCAACTTCGATGAGCTACAACCGCAAAGATGAAACTTTGCTTGCACCTGGCTTATTTTTCTAGGCCTCACTTGCACCTGAAACCTTAGGCATTAATGCAACAAGGCCATCAGAGGATGCTCTCGTTGTCAGAGAAATCAGTATACCACCTCAATGAACAATGATGAATATTCAATATTTGGATTTGAATAAAGAAATGGTCAATATTTTGATTTCAAAGCAATATGCTATTTGGAAAGTAAAAGTAATCGACATTGTAAACATCGCTTTTAGTTACCGTAACAAAATTCGTAATGCAAAAAAAATTAGAAGTCGAGAGGAGCATACCTGATATCCTTTTGAGACGAAATTCTCCTTGCTGATATCTTTTGCCCTCAAAACAATGGCATGTCAATTTTATGCAAACCCATGTGATGAGCCATGTAAACTGCTGCACAAATCATCTGTACGATTCTTTAGCTCCTTTCTTTCAAGGAGACCTCCAAGATCTCTTTGCCAATCCCAAGGATAAAGAATTGGACCCACGTAATGCCCGATGGAATAATATTAGGAAATAATCGAAAGCAAAGATAAATTAGAACATAATTATGAACCCATTTATGGTGTTAATGTTGAAAAGGAGTCGGAGGAAGATGTTCCATGCACTAAAAATGTTCCATGCTCCCGCCATAAGTTCCCAAACCCAAGAAATGATAATGCTCAATCAGCCAAGCATATAACGTGCAGCCTAGAAGCATGTTTCCAGATTACCTTTACAAAACATGTGCCGTTAAGGTGTATGCTCGTTAAGTCAAAAGAATCTGACTGCTTGCATGAGCCTTGCTCAGAATTGGCCAAAGGCATCCCTAGACTTTAGTATAATTTCCCATGAGTTCCTCACTAATCGTGTTGGAACATCTAGCAATATTTTCTGCCACATGCCATCCCAAGTAAATCAAGCCGATTGAATAGTATGGAACAATTCAACCCCTAGTCGAGTATTCCCCATGACTTTTTCTTTATCCGCCCAAGTGCTATTTGTCGCAGACATGTAGATGCTTGCAAGCAATATGTAGCTAGCAGCATTCTCTGGATCCAGTGCTGAAACAATTTCTGCAGCAAGGTTGCCCCGTTGCATATCACCATGAACTTTACAAGCAGCAAGCATTGCCATCCAAGTTGAGGCAATAGGTTCAAATGGCATGGTGAAGGCATGCAATTTCTTGCCATGTACAAGATTTATCAGATTTGCACATGCATTCAAGCTGTTGATGCAGGTAACAATGTCAGTTGCTTCACTGCTATAACTAACTCTGTTCCAGGCTGACAGTAATACCATTTTCATCTATCCATTCTTTGAAGACACTACCAAAACCTCCTTCCTCTAACAAACTATTTGATCAAAAGTTTTGTAAGGCAGACTTCAGATCATTGAAAGAAAAAATTCACAAATGAGCTCCCCTTATCTCTTCACAAAATCTTCTTGGAGTAGAGGGCTCACATCCGAGCTTATCTTTTGGACTTATAGAGCCTGATTTGCATCTTCTGGTGACTCCACAGTTTCTGTAAGATAAACGATAACAAGTTTTGCTTATTCCCTTGTTAGAAAACAGATTGGGGTACCCTAAAACTCTATTCCTCAAATCCATGATATTAGGAGACAACCTAAACTGCATTTTAACCAAATGCAAACCAACAACTTAAAGGGCATTTTAACCAAACGCCTACAAGAATTACATGTTCCTCTTAGAGAGCACAATTGTAGAAAATGGAGGATTCAGGCTTGCATCTGCAAAAGTCGAAAGGTAAGAAAAAAAAATACACTCTGTGAAAGGTAACTAGATTTAAAAATAGAAGGAAGAAGGAATTTGAAGAATGCAAGAAACATGACATACCTAGAGTTACCGCTCTCTTATTGAACACCACCATCAGAAAAAATGGAGGATTCGAGTAAATGTATGAGCCCACCTTTATGCCTATAATAGTAAAGCTTCGTTAATGATTTCACCGATCTACTTAGGATCTTGCAAGAAAATGCCTTATTCAAGCAAAGGTAAGTGGCTTAATCCATGAGTTAGGATCCCTCAATTCAGAGAAATGGAGGCTAACCACTAGATTTGAGCCTAAGAACCCGAGGCTAATTCAAGAAAGGCGGAGGAAAATTGTCGAAAAGTTGGCTTACCTAATAGAAAAATATTTTCAATAGTAGCCTACTCAAGTTTCGTATAACATTTACTAAAATGTTCACAATATAGCCATTGGGCTAAAATTCGCCCCTTAAGGGCAACCCTGGTGACAACGCATCCGCAACCACATTGTGTTTCCCAGGCTTATACATAATCTCAAAATCATACTCCTCGAGAAACTCCATCCATCTCCTTTGGATCGAGGTTGAGATTCTACTGGCTTGATAGATAACGAGAGACTCGATGATCTCAGATCCAAATGAAATCTTCTACCAAGAAGGTAGTGTTCCATATATACGCAGAGCGCGACAACAAACCAACAACTCCTCATCATGGGTAGGGTATCGCTGTCTCGCCCTCATTCATTTTCTTTGAATCATAGGCAATAACCCTCCCTCCTCGCATTAGACTCCCCTAGCAATCTTACCGCATCCATTGCTACTAGTTTATCCTTTTCGGGGTCGCAATGTGAGGACTGGGTGCGACGTTAGAGCATCCTTAAGCTTCAAAACTTGCCCGGACTTTTGTTTTCCAATGCTCAATCCAATCCTTCACTTTCTCATGCTTTGTAAGATCTAAGAGGTGCTGCAATCTTTGCAAAATCCCTTAACAAACTTACGGTAATATCCTCGCCAATCCCAAGAAGCTTCGACCTCCGAGACATTACCCGAATAGGCCAATCCTTGATCGCTTCTATCTTTGCCGGTCTGTGGCAATTCCCTCTGCTGAAATGACATGTCCCAAATAGTCCACCTTCGGAGTGGCAAACTTGCACTTAGAGAACTTGGCAAAGAGCTGGTGACGTCTTAGCTTTTGTAGGGCCAAGCGAAGATATTTCTCATGCTCCTCCAAGGTCTTACTATAGATGAGAATGTCATCAAAGAAAATAACAACAAAATCATCCAAGTATTGGCGGAAGACATCATTCATTAACCGCATAAAGGTTGCGGGGGCATTCGTTAATCCAAAAGGCATAACGGTAAACTCATAATGCCCATATCTAGTGCGAAAAGCAGATTTATGGATGTCCTCCTTTTAATTCAGATTCGATGATATCCGAGCGTAAATCAATCTTTTGAGAAGTACTTGGCCCCTTGGTACCGGGTCCATAAGATCGTCGCTTCCTAGGCAAAGCATAGCGATTCTTGATCGTATGCTTGTTGAGCTGCCGATAGTCAATACACATTCTTAAGGAGCCATCCTTCTTCTTAACAAAAAGGATAGGAGCGCCAAAAGGCGAAACACTAGGACGAATAAACCCTAGGTTTAGTAACTCCCCGGTTGCTTCTAAGCTCGCCAATTCAGGGACGATACCTGCACGGGGCCTTACTGGTAGGCTTAGTACCTGGTTCCAAAGCTATCTCACATTCTACTCCTCTAAATGGAGGTAGTTTCTGGATCTCGTCTGGAAAGAGATCGCTAAATTCCCTAAGAAGATCAGCAACGCCCTTTGGCAAGGCATCAACTACTTGCTTTTGCTTAGCATCTGACTCAATGGAGGCAAGTCTGATGACACAAAGTAGCGTATCCTTGCGTATAGCCTTATTTAACTGCCTGATGGACATAGACTACATAATGGGGTTTAAGGGATCATCTTTTATAGTTACTCGGGCTCCATTAGCTGCATTGAAGGTAACCTCCCGTTTTTCGCAGTCTATATTGGCCTTTGCAGATGCCAAGAATTCCATACCAACAATCAGATCATATTTGCCAATGTCCATTAACTCGGCACCCAATGCAACTGGTGCACCTGGCAGCTGCATTTTAAGGTTAATGCGACGACCATGAGTATGTCTGATTTTTCCACTGGCTAAAGTGACAGGTTTCGGTCGGGACCTCAAAGTCTCAAGCTGCAATACCTGGGCCATTCTAGGAGAAGCAAAATTATATGTACTTCCCGCATCCATAAGAATTATGAAAGGCTTACCGCCTACTTGACCTATAGTGGAAATAACGGCAGTCGACTTTCAAAGATTGCCGCTTATAGCCGCAAGGATATGGGACGACCGTGAATATACTCGGAGCCTCCTCCTCGCGATGTAGTGTAGACTGGTGATCATCCCAATCGAGGTCGGCCATGGCGAAGCCGGGCACCAAGCGGACATAAGGGCAATTCTACATGAAGTGCCCGGCCGCATACACCGTAACATGCCTTATCTTCTCGCGAGCTGCTCGGCCTCTTTAGGAATAGACTGTAAGAGGTTCCGAACTTCCTTACCGACATTGTTCGGCCAGTCGCATGTTGAAGGTGACTTTCTTTTCCCCGACGGCCGAAGAGTTCTCAACGAGAGGGCCCGTGACTTGGTGAACGGGCTTGTAAGGTGTACCTACGACGGGGCTAAGAATAAGGGGCGATGTCGGTACTGGTTTCTTGGTGTGTCCTCTTCCAGTGCTCAATGCCTTCGCCTCGGCCTGAATCGATTTCGGTCTATGGCCTTAACCATTCGCTTAATTGATGGGGCCAACCCTTCAATATAGCCCTCCAATCGCCTCTTTTCATTCATACCGTACATACAAAATCAAGCGCATGAATTCATCCGGTAGGCCTGAACCGACATACCCTTATGCTCTAACCTATAAAAGTCCGACCGCCGGCATTTGTGCGCGTCGGGCACGTAATGCGACTTAAAAGCTTTGGCAAACTTTTTGAACTTGCACCGCTTCGTCTTCGATGCTTGGCTCTAGCATAGCCCTTCCACCAAATACGAGCGGCTCCGGTAAGGTTTGTGGTGGCAACTTTTCCTGTATCTTTCTCCGTCATGCCATAGGATTTCCCAAACTCCTTCATCTCGTCCAACCAGGACTCTCGTGATTCAAACCGCCTCTAGATTTCCCATCAAACCGGGCCAATTTCCTCGCTTTTTCCATATACTAGTTATGGCCGTGATCAACCGCCTTTTATTTGCATCTTTGTCCCGGCGCTTTGCATGGTCACCAGATGACATAGACGACTCCGAGGACAGAGAAGTGGCTGATGGTGAGGATGTAGCGCTATCCGCAGACGAGCTTCGACGATGTTTGGAATGGTGCCTCCTTTGCGCTGGGCGTGGCCTGCTCTCGTGCGTGTGGTCATTGTGGTGGTGGGCTTGGCGGTAATGGAGGTAACTCCGTCCGGCCCTCTGCATATGGTGTGGTGGGTTGGCATTTAACACATAAGCCCGAGCTCTACTAATCCCGCTTCATCAACATGAGTTCTTGCTCCGGTGTTAATCTGCTGGCATTCGAGGGTGTCTGCCATGAGGCGTTACGTGCACCGTCTATATTGACCATAAGAAAGTATAAGGAGAATTATGGTGATAGCACGTGGCACAAAGAAGATCATTTTAAGTAATGCTAGGGACTAATAATAAAGACAGTCCAAGAGAATGAAAGAAAAGATCTCTGTTATAACGTCAAAGTAGCAGTTACATGGGAGATGTATCTTTAACAAAAACTTAAGGTCATACAAAGACAAAAAGTAGTGATTACACACATATTTAGCCATAAGGCTGTACATTAGACAACTTTTAGTCAATACATACTTAGCCATAAAAGAAAATTGAAGAGATTAAGCCTAAGGCTGCGCAAAAGGGTACAGGATAGAGTAGCGAACGCTCTCCCGTACGGCCCTGACCACCTTGTAGCGAGCCCATGCCTGGATAATAACATGCTGGTAGTCCAAGGTAGGACTGATAATGAGCAAGTTAAAAAGGTTTCTTAGTGCATAAAAGATCTGCCATAAATGGTCATTGGCGTCCGCAAAAGCTTTGTGCCTTGTCATATCCCAGTAATCCCAGGTACGACGAAGGGTTTGTTGTAGATTCTCAAAGGCACGTTCTCGGAGAATATTGACTATTTCCAGGCCTTTAGTTGAGTCGTAGGGCTCTCCTTGTTCCAGAGGCTCCTCCGTCTCGTAATCATCATCCCGATCCGGATACCCTCCATACCGTTGGCCATAATCTTGGTCGGGAGGCCCCGGGTCGTCCCTTCGTATTTCGTTGGTGATTCTTTCCTCAAATTCTTCGAGTTCCTCGTCTGCAAGACGGTAAGAATGAATATACAACGTGGAACAATTTCTTATACTCTAAACTCTACAAGATACAAGGAAGTATCATGGGCAAAAACAATTTAATTGTATTCAACGATACACTAATCATAACTCATAAGAAAATGGCACATATATTATATGATGGCCAAGAAAAACGCCAAATCAAAATTACAACTATACGCAATACAAAGATGCGTAAGAAATGTCTAAGAACTAGATTCCTCCTCGTCGTCCATAGGCTGAGGAGGTGGTCGGTAGCGCATCAAAGTGGTGCTGGGGTTAGCGGAGAGGGCGGCTCGAGCTGCTGCCTCCGGTGGTAAACAAGTGGCCAAGGGTGCCGCCACAAGGAGTCGCATACTTGCACAGCCCGCCACGTCCCCCAACGCTACGATAGCCAAATCTCGTCGGACCAAGGTAATGGTGGTGGCGTGATAGTCAATCTTCTTATGGCCCGCCAAGGTGGATATCGCACGGTGCCACCAAGATGCTTCGTAAGAAGGCCCCAAGTTCTTGAGAAGAACAGACCTCTCCTTGCCGAAAGTCGAAAGGAAGAATCGGGTCACATAGTTGCCCATTGCCCTAATTTGGGGACCCTCGAGGTCTCCGCCTCCTTTCCAAGTTAACGGGATCTTCCCCTCGCCTCGCTTCTTCTTTGTCGCCCTTAAGACTTACCTTGGTGTTCCAAAAGTCTTCCTCCTCTTCATCCACCCTCCCATGGTGATCTCGCAATGGCTGGTCGGTAGGAGGAGGCCTCACGTGAGCCGCAAACCGCCTCCTCCGAGGTCGGGGGTATCGGGCGAAGAAGAACCGGGCGGGACAAAAGGGTCTCAACGGGTTCTAGCTCTTCCCGCCGATATACCAACAATTTCTCGACTTGTGGGGATGCACAACCGATGTGGTAAAGTCGAAAGTCATCCCCGGCAAGATTTCAAGATCATAGAGGACCTCTATCTTTTGCCCCCCCGATATCAGCAATAACGCTGTAGGCCCACATAATGTCCTCTAGAATCAGGTACTCTTGGTTGTTCAAGAGTACGGTTGGAAGGAGGTTTAGCCCTTCGAGCTTGAGGGCTTTCTCTCGGCTTGCCGGGGCTTCGGTGGCGAGTTCCCTCCACCTTACAAAATCCTGCTCGTCGACGACCTCATCGTCTTCCGGGTCAGGAGGAACTGGTGTAGACGATTGCTCGGCCGCTATCTGCTCATCTTCAATATACTGGTCCATAATGATGGCCAGTGCAAATCGGGCCTCAAAACAGACTTCCCGATCTATAGTAACAATGGGGAGGTCGGTTCCTCTTCTCCTTATGCCCTTGATGACATTCCGGGCATGCTCATCACCTCCTAACATCTCAAGCAAAGTGTGGAAGTCGAGGTAGAGCTGTGAATCGTCTTCACCTGCATGTTAGAGACGAGGTCCACTTGCTGGAGCAGATAAGGATGAAGAACATCAAAGGGAACCGCGGGGTCCCAGTGCTCTCCATCCAAGTACCACTGCTGTAGAGTCGTAAGGGAGGAGAACTAATGGGCCAAAAGTGACTTTATACTTTTTGGCACGTTTTCCTAGGTTATTTAAAAAAAATTATTATTTACTTAATAATTTACAATTAAATATACACCAAGTGGCAGAATTAGACATTTTTATATTCACAGGTTCACAAAAAGAATATTGTACATAGATAGATCTACAAAATTGTACAACAGAATAAAGTAGGTCGCATAATCACCGAAACTCCCCTCGAATCCTCCTTGCAAGCTGGAGGTCCTTGGGCATTATGGTAACCCTCTTTGCATGGATGGCGCAGAGGTTGGCGTCACTCAAAATTTCTATAAGGTAAGCCTCGGCTGCCTCCTGGAGTGCGAGGATAGCAAAGGCCTGAAACCTCAGGTCGGTCTTAAATTCTTGGGCAATCTCTCGCACAAGGCACCCAAAATTAAAACACTACATGGTTTTTCCCTTGGTTGTGACTACAAAACCATTTTACAAAACCAATACATGTTTGTGGGTTGATATCATTAAAAACCATATGAGGCTAAACTAATGGGTTCTTTTGTAAGGTTTGTTAGGGCGGTGTTATGGTATGGCAATTGCTAATGGTTTCCTTTGTAGAGTTTGTCAAAGTGGTATAGCATGTTGGTAAATTTATGTGGTATATTATAGTGTTTTAAGGGTATGGTTAGTCCCTATGGTATAACACGATGGTGTGGATGTGGTTTAATATGCTGCTCTATTCATGTGATTCTATAGTGTGGTTGGTTATTGTGGTGAACTAGCATGGCTAATTGTCATGGTAAATGCATATGGTTCACAATGTGTTAGATTCAAATTACTATTACTATTAGTAATAGTTAATTCCAAATGTGCATGGTTTGGTTATGCCTTATCTTCGTGGTTATCATTTATAAACCAATGATGATAACCAGTAACACTTTGTTGTTTAAATCATTTCAACAACCAGTAACACTTTGTTGTTTAAACCACTTCAACTTTATTCAACAATCATTTCAACAACCAGTAACACTTTGTTGTTGTTTAAACCATTTCAACTTTATTCAACTAAAATCTATTACGAAGTAACGTTTTGTTGTTTAAAGCATTTCAATAGTATTTAACAAACTATTAAAGAATTATGATTGTTGTACTTATTACGCCCATGTCAATATGTATGCTTTCAGGAGTAAGGGGATTTGAACCCCAACCATTTCCATAACTCATAAACAAAGATAAATCTATTTTCAAAAATACTTACAAAACAAATTCAGATAAAAACATCTTATAGAAAGACCAACCTTGCACTTGTAAGTACCTAAATATCAAAACAAATTAAGATAGAAATGTCTTAAAGAAAGAAAGTATTGACTTTGCACTTGTATTTAAGTACATAAATAATGTAAACATAATGCAGCTTTAAACCAATCACCTCTACTCCGTCCGTGATGCAATAAAGTATGAAAAGATAACTTCTTACTTTAAGGTCTATAAAGGCTCCTCAGAAATTGTACCAAGATCCGACATATAAAAAGCATATAAACACACACCTATGGTAGGTGGGAAAATGGAGGCATGATAATAACGGCACAATGGAAAAGCAAAGACTAAAACCTATTATATATGTTAAAAGATCAATTTATATGTTGCATGCAAGCTTTGTTAACCCACATGATATAAATGTGTAGTGCAACATACCTATGTTTTTGGTGCTCATGAATATAAATCAGATTCGAGCCCGCCATCCCCTCAGATTTTGAGACCACATAAACAAAGAAAGCCACAAAAGAACCTTGATTCAAAGAACCATAATTGAAAGCAAACTTGTGTGACCAGATTTTCGATATTGCGTAACCCATTGCAACATCTTTTTCTTTTGAACAATATGCAGATGTTCAAAAGGAGCCTTCAATAACTTGTCGAAATTCTAAACCCGCTATCTTACCATATCCGCAAATCAACCAAGACCAGGATCTTCTAAGTTGGTCACTATAAGCAAGGTCTCTATGGGTTCCGATTAAAATAGTAAGGATGGGGCAAAGGTCACCAAAAGCCCGATTGGTCACCAAGCATGGTCATGCTGCGGTGCACGCCAATCGCAGAGGACACAGCTTTGTCTTCATTTCATTTCCGCCTTTTCAAAGACCTCACATTGCTTCAGCATTTCCACCCTTGCATTCCCCCACATAAATTAAAGAGAAGAAATATACAAGCAGAAGAGCAGCAGCCTATCTTAGAGGTGAGACTTATCTAGAGGTGAGACTTATCGCCTTTATAGCCATTTGCGTAAAAACATTGCCGGATCTGCTCCATTGATTTCGCTCCAAAGACAAAGATGCCAAAAATTGCAGAGGGCCTCCCCGTGTAGCATTCTTTAGAGCTAACTTACAATGAAGAGAGGAATAGAGTAGCAGAGGCTAAGTTACCTTCGTAATAGAGGTTGCCATTCCAACCCAGCTCTCAAATGGGTTGCCGCTAAAGGCCAACGCCTTTGGATATGCCATCACCCAACGCCTTAAAACCGTAAAAAGATCTTGGCTGCAATAGTCAGCCACGCTCGCCGCTTGTTATTCTCCCTCTCCTTCAAGCAGGGGCATCCGTAACTAGAAGTCATGTCCAAATCCTCTTAAACAATCCCAAAGACAAATTTCCTTCAAAAACCTAGCCACCGTGAGTATTTGATCTAGTGCACCCCAATACTTTCCCCTCAGATAGAAAAGTTCTCGCCAGGTTCTCGCAAAAGGCTTTTGAACCCGCTAAAGCCTAAAACGCAGGAATGAAGAACCCCGTCTGCTAATGATGCATTCGACCATATCTTCTCGAAAGCGTAAACCCCGAAAACCCACAACTCGATCCTCGCCAAACAGCCCCCATTGCATCCCTGATAAATAATCGCTTAATAGATGGAATAACTACCACATGCAATGGCCGGGGACCATAGCAAAACAAAAACTGTGACTAGAAATGTTGTCGCCGAGCTATGGTGGAAGCCAAGATGCCCGTGAGAAAAGGGCATCCAAAGGGGCCACTAAATGCGCCAAAGTAAACTAAAATATACTAGAAACCGTGGTGGAAAAGGGAGCAAAGCAAGGTTTAAGACTTACGATGTACCAAGAATAAGGAAGACTACTCACTGCCCTCCTACACATCCGGGTCGAAGTCGATTGAGTCGCTTAAGAGGATGCATTAGAAGGAGGAAAACATGGCAACCTAGAAGTGGATATATGGCGACGATGATCACTTGCATATTGTGCATAGCTCGAGCGCCATAGCCGGAAGTATGGCAATATTCGCCATAGCTGAGCACTAGAACAGGCATGCAAATGGAAGGCAGCAAGGGCGGGAAAGTGGCGGGCGTAGGGGGAAAAGGGGCGGTCCAATAGGAGCATTCTACTAGGATCGAAATCTCGACCATTGATCACGATCAAATCTAGACCGTTCATCTCGCCTAAAAATAATCTATATTAAAATATTATACCTGTATTAATCTCCGTGGGGACGATAAAAGTACCTTCCTTCCTTCCTTCCTTCCTTCCTTCCCCAAATACTTTTATGCAAGCCCGGCATAGAACCCAAATGCAATCTCCAGTTTGGATCTATGCTATATTGAAATAACTGCAATTGATCCAAAATGGTAAGTGAGATGTTTAGTGTAAATGCTACTTGTTGTTTTGTTGTTTTGTTCTTATCTTATCTTATCTAAAAGTAATTGTGCCTGAAGCACCAGGAGTTACTCAAATGTGCCTAAAGGGCAGTGCGCTCGAATTATCGAGTGTTACCCTAGCGGTAGTTAGAGCGTTATTGACTCGTTGGCTACTTGCATTATAGGTGCTTGTGATGGTGTTTGAAAAATAAGAACTTTCAGGTTAGATAGCTTTGCCTTGTGATCAGGCGTTATTTGGACCTGCCTTAGCTTAAATCTATTGAATTTGATTAGCCACAAAGGGGAGTTGTTTATCACTATGGAATTCGATTGCCCAAATACTAGATCACTCCATCGATGCGCCATCGCCAAGCAGCGCTCCATCGATGCCAAAAAATCAGCTGAGAAACCAAGCTACAGAGATAGCAAGGCGCCAAAACATGCATTCCGGCAAGCGGGATGCTCCATACTTTCTAAGAAGAAGGAAAAAAAACTTTATCCAGACTAGCCGGCCGCCATGCAAGCAAGAAACAAAAAAGTGTAGGGGGTCTCCAGCAGAGGGCAGTTTACACACAAATCTCATTAACTGCCGCTCTCTATAACGATTCCTCTCTCCGTAATGAATCAAGAAAAAAAAGGATGGATAAATTGTTTTTAGCTTTACGTAAAAATTCTCTTGTCTTATCTTATTATCTCAGCCTATGTTTTTGGAAGAGGTAATTTTCACCGCCTCAAAATTTTGCGGTGAAATTACGTGGCGGCGCCGCTCGCGACTCCGCCGCTCTCGGCCCACCCGCTCGCCTGGCGGCCGCCAGGAACTTTCACCGCGAAATTTTCAGGCGGTGAAAATTCCCTGACGAAAAAACAGGGGGCTTGAGATTTGCGGCAGATTTCTTCGGCCGATTTCCGGCAAGTTTTCTTTGGCAGCGCCGCTTTGCAGGGGAAGGTCAGTTCATTGCAGAGGAGTATTGCAGCGAGGGGCAAATCGACTGGCGATCGATTCAAGTTTTAATCTGAAAAAACAGGTCGTTTGGGGGCAAAATTTCAAGCCCCCTGTTTTTTCGTAAAGTGGAGATATGACTCACGTTGACATATTTCTCTTAAGGGAATTCTCATGCTTATTACCTCCAAGAATTCCATTTCCAAGTTATATTTTGCCCCCTAGGTGGAGGTATAAACCCTGTGGGAAGTATTTTTTGCGATCCCTTCGCGTTTTTCTTTTCTTGCTGGTGCACCTTTATATATCAAAATTGATAAATTGATACTAAGATTTTCTTTTCCTTTTTTATTTTTCTTTTTGTCTTGTTTTTGGGCAGTAATCAACCACCACTATGTGTAGCAACTTCTCCTGTTGTTGCACAGGTGTGGAAAAGAGTTGCATGGATCATTGCAGCTCTTGTAGAGATAAGATCAAAGGTGCATATCGATGGAGAGCAGTGGAGATGGATGGGTCAATTTTGGAGATCAATCTTCGTTGAACATATCATGATTCATATTTGGTGAACAAGAATTTAAGCAGTGCTAGAAAAGCATACATGGTATAGACATGATATTTGTAGGCATGGCAGAATTTAAAAGTCAGAATCCCACAATCATCGATCGTAGCACCCTAGCTATCCTCTAGGCAGAGAGCACGGGGCAATAATGCAGTAGGTTTAAATCCCACGTGTTCTCAAATCAAAAGGTTTTTTAGGTTGTAGTTTTATTGTTTTTTTCTCATTATTATCTAGGAACCAAGCCCGCATGATTGTTCAGACGCTATGATTGTTTACAATGTATGAGTCCCTAATGTATCGGATGGACTAATATGCATGCATGGGAAAGCGATTTAAGTATATTTAATACCCATTTGTAATTTTTCCATGGTGGAGGTGTAAGTTTGGCGTAAGTCTCTCCATATGTGTGATTCTTAGTTGTGTTTTATACTGTTTTTGTTATATCATGGTAATCAACCTCGTTGCATTCCCCAAGGTTACATGTCCCGATGTTCAGACCCTAGTCTTAATTGCACACTTGGTGGTGGTACGAGTACCCCTATATATGTGGTCAATCATTTGACAATAATGATGAAAAACTACTGAGAATAAATTTTTTGGTAGTAATATTAGTGCAATAAGTGGGGCTCCTATAGCAACAATAATGGATTTTGTGGGTGATTGCGTAGTTTGCACTTGTACCCATTAAGTACTTTGGGAGGCATCAACTATTTAGTTTTGGTCATTTTTGTACGGAGGGAGTGGTGTTCCAATGTTAGTCCTATCTCTGGGATGAGGTGTGTTTCGGTTTGAATAGGTTCATTGAGCTTGTTCTATTCTATTCTATTCTATTCTATTCTATACTATTCTATTCTATGGCATAAATCATTTCAATGTAGCCCCAGGGATTCAATATTATTTGTAGTATGGGACATCCACAATGCATGTCATGTAAATTTTGTCTTTTATTTATTTAACTCCTTTTAACTTGTGTATGCATGAACTGCTACTTTTTTGCTGCTTTTTAGATGGTCACTCCTGCATGTACACCACCTATCATTTTTGAGAACATTTACTACAATATTTTCCATCAAGGTCTTACTATAGTCCTTATGATTTGGTATTGCAACAACCATACATTCTGCAGCAGACCGGCATTTAAGTCTTCCTTGTTTTATGATTTAACTAAATGGGGCTATTCCTCAATATGCTCAATGCCTTAATCAAGGTCCTATATTCCATCAGGTAGTACTTTTTGTTTTTTTAATCCATTTGGATTTTGGGCACAAATATATTCTGCTATTCACATTGTATCTGCACTATCTTACTTTTCATTTCCATCATAACTGAAGATGTAAATTAACAGCTACAGGGAAAATCAGTACATCCGAAAGTCTAATTATGCACTTTCATTTTCATTTTCATCTTAACTTAAGATGTATATCAACAGCCATTTATGAGGAAATACCATTACATATATTCCTGGGAAAAAATCAGTACATATAAAAGTCTATTTATGCACTTTTAGTATAGTGAAAACACTGCTGCTTTGACTTATCATAAGCCCATGAAAACCATACAGAACAGAGATGGTGATAATACCTGATTTTCGTATGAAACCCGTGCATTATGTCTTTGAAAGGAAATTTTTTTTAAGGGGAAAAAAACCTATGCAACTATAGCTGTAAATACCAAACAGTAGGTCTTTTGTCACAATATATTCCAAAACTTGTGCCCATTTTTGTAGCAAGATCATCCATTCCTTTAGAGTATTTATCCTAGACCCGTACATCCGTTTCGAGCAGCCATACACCATAACAGCAAAAGAGATACATTGAGAGAAGAATCACCATGTACCTGCAGCCAATCATGTATACATTAGCAGTAATCCCGGTAATGCAACAAGGGCCAAAAGGTACTTTGGGTGATTCTTGGCTTATCGCCCTTCACCCAATGCACCCTTTGCTCTTGATAAATGAAAGTCTACTAAGAATGCACAGATCAAGGTAATACAACATTTTCCATAATTTAATCCCTTTGTAACTATCTAGTAGTTAGCTTGTCTTTGAAATGATGGACTAAAAACATGTCCCGGATATCTTACCTTATTCATCAGAAGAAGGTCATATAATAACTTACCTCATTGATCTGCTGGGATAGTTTAGTCATAGCAGACAAAGATCATATTTTTTCAAACAGAGCATGCTTTAATATTTAGGCTCTTTTATTTGTGCCTCTAACCAGCAAAGAGAACCATTCAAAAGGTTAGTATTTGGAGAAGCATCATGCAGACACGAAATCTATTCTTATGCTATTATTTTTGAATATAAGATATATCTGTAGCTCACGACACAGTCTATTAAAATGCATGTATCGATTAAAGGCCATGTTCCTGTCCAGTATCAGTTAAAGACCAGGCTGTATCTTATAATTCGAGTGCACTCCTTTTGCATGTAAACAACTGGATCACAAATTTATACCTGTAAGTCTTCAGCATCAGAATCAACATCCTCTTCATTTTGTTGCGTTTCTGGAACATATGGTTCATTGCTATTATTGCCTCTATAATACCCAGCATGATTACGATTGAATCCTCCACCCCTTTTTGCTACAAAGCCAGTACCACCATCATCAAAGTTTCGTTTAGAATCAAAGCTTCTACCACCGCCACGTCTACTCATCTTGAGTTTTCTGATCCTTTGGACCAGCGTAGTTCCTTTCTATCTCTATTTCTGGTGCTAGTTCTTCCTCTGATCTATGTCTACCAGACTATTTACCAGAAATAAATTCCATTTTTCAAATCCAATGACTTACCCAGAAAGATATTGTGGCCATAAAGAAAGTCTGCATGGCAGTGCCAGTAATCGAGAGTGCCAGTAATCGAGACGCCGGATTCCTTAACTAGGTCAGAACCCTAGTTTTTTTCTTCAATGCATGCGGCCGTATTTTCAATTTCGTTTTTTATTTCTTCAATGGTTAATTCTATACTTTAGTAATGCAACTATCCCTTATTACTTTGGGAATATAGCCAAATCCGAAACAAACTTTTATCTCTACATTGTTCCCTTAGGGTCATGTGCAACCTGCCCTCAATGCCAAAACTTGTTCTTATATCCATAACATGTCTGCTTAGAACATATTAACCCTATTACAGTCAAGGTGATGTGTGATCAGATGCCCATATATTGCCCATATATTACTGGGAATCAGGAATTACTCTTAGAAGTTAGGCCATATTTTATTTTTACTACCATGACGGAGCTGAACATATGCTCACTGCCTATTTTTTGGCATATGCTATTAAACTTCATTGATTCACACTTAGTGCTGTATGTCTCCCTTATAGCCAAAATCTGCAACCTTAGGGTCACGTATAATACGCCCCTAGTGCCACACTAGTTCGTATATCCATATTAAATGCATTTAGAGATAAACAGCAACTTTAGGCACATATGTACTGTGCGGTCAGTCTACCTACATTACCAGAAATCAGAATTTACCAAAGCTGGTAGAAATTTGGGTCATATCTCATTCCAATTACCATGATAGATCTATATAAATGCTCACTGCCTGATTATTGGCATATGCCATCATATTAAAAAAAAAAAAACAAATCCAACCTAGATATCTAGGTCGCACATCACCTCTGGCCAATCCCAGAACTGTATTATCAATCCGCATCGAAGAAAAATCCAAGTCCGGGTACTTATGATCCAATAGCTAGATCCCTTTTGTCATAAAACAAATGTAGCCAATGAAAATCTACGTTCAAATAAGAACCATGTCTAAATACAAGAAAAGGGACATGCGAACAAAGTTTACTCTTACAAGTTATCTTACCAAATAGTCTTCTAGTGCCTGTGAGCCAAACTAAGTCCTCCAGGTTAAGGTATTCCATTAAGAAGATATATTGTTGACGCTTTTAAACCATTGCAAGCACATTCCAAACATTTATATTATTTAGAAGAAAATTACACAGTGATCTTTGGTCCTTTTAGCCGCTCTACTCATGTAGAGACCATTTTTTACGTACACAAATAAGGACAAATATGTAGCCAATGTGAAGATCAAGATGTAGCCAAGATCAAGCATGCATAATACATGTCTCATTTTACACATCCACGTGTTCATTAAAATTATAACATTTATGTGTCACTCGGTCTCTTCACTACAAGCTGCACTTTACTACAAGGTGCCTGACATCCATGCTAAATTTGCACAGCTACTCAAGGAGTCCATTATCCACATTTAAATCAAATTCTCTAAATAATAGACACATCTCTGATTTGCCAAGCTTATATTTTTAGAACAAACATATCGTAGCTTTCATGCATGCATAGGTTTTGCATGTCATGGCCAAGTGGCTTATAAACTGACTTTTGCATCTACCCTTTCTATTTTGCCACAGTTTTCATGCATGCAAAGGTTTTGCTTGTCATTGCCAAGTGGCCTATTAAGGCCATTGGTTCACATCTACACTGAACTAGCAGAGCAAAGTGCCTTGCACATTCTACAGGCTCACCATTTCATTTCCTAAAAAGGAAAGCGTGTATACATAGCAATAGTTCAACCAGATTTTACACCAGCTTGAGAATATAAATAAAAGTGAAAGTATTGCTTTAACCGCTTCGTAAATATATCATGATAAAGTACTTTTAATCTATAGATCCACCTGTGACGCCCATAGTTTTTATCGTAAAAAGACCACTTCAAAAACATTTTATAGCTAAGGTAGATACAACCAGTGCAATTGTAGCAGCAGATTCGAGAAGAGTCATGTAGAGGTCTGTCATAACTGTAGCCTTGCCTCCAGTTTTTTTCAAAAGAAACGGTCTTCCAATTTGTGACTCCATTCATATCCTAGCAAATCCACAAAACCGCAAGCAAAAAAATGACAAGGGCAGGAGAGGTCCGGTTACTGCAGCCAAACAACATGACATTAGCAATAAATTGGTAATGCATGAAGGGCCAAAAGGTACAATGGAGCCTCTCGGTTTATAGCCGATCAGCCCTTGTAACCTTTTTTTGCCCGCTAGTAGAACCTGCTAGAATTGTATTTAATATTCATAAGTAAAGAGTGCAGAATGCATTGGTAAAGAAACTAACTTGTACTTCCTTTTAGCATATTGCAAACTAATGTATTACATTTGATCACCACTGTTGTAGCTTAGATAATGCATGGACTCTAAAATTCATCAAAGAGATACCTGGATTTCGTCCTTGATATGAAGAAAATCTTTCATATTGTTGTATTTCATCAGGAATATGAGAGCAATTAGTTTCAGCCAAAGACATGCAGTCCAAGAAATGGTTCTTCAGCAAAATATCACTTGAAGCTTCTTTATCTGAATCGGAACTGAAGGGAATGAAGGGAATGCAATCGGAATCAAGTTCCCGCCAGTATTCCATGGCTTCCATAAACAACCAGATATGTTTATCTTTGTAAAATCCCGGGATCTTCCACATGTGCTAAATTGATTCGGTTCCAGGGCTATACACTAGGTTTTGACTAAAAAGAAAGGATCTCAGCTCAAGGAATGGAATATCCTTACCTTTGCATCTGGAGCTGATAAAGACCCACATGCGTGAGATTCTGATTTTCGATTCTTGTAGAAGCCGCGACCGCCACTTCAATCGAAGTCATTAGGTTGTCAGAGCCATCGATCCGCATGGCCCGATAAAGGGAAAAATGGAGCTCTAACCTAATCCATACCATGGTATTTTATTTTTTAGAGTATTACCTTGCTTTACGAGTAGTCTCTTAACTTGCGTACACCCCATTCAAAGGTCTTGTATTGTTACCAAGTCCACAGCTGAGCACCTAAGTTATTAAAGCCACCATTGCTTAAAGTTCAAATAATTCAGTTGTAAATCAAGAAGTTCAAAGGTCCAGCTAGGGTACTACACCCCTGGTGGTTATGCTTATGAATAGACCACATGTTACAGTAAGGCCAAAAGACCAACAAAAAATTCCCTTAAATATATGGTGCGAATATATGGTTTAAATTACCATTAAATGTGCTGCAGACCTTGTAGCAGTGGTCGCATCACGACCTAGTCGTCATATTTCCTATTATTTTCCATGGTAATATTTACCTAATTAAAAAATCCTACCTCCTTCCGTGTAGGACTGGCTGACCTTTTTATGAAATCAATCATAGGGAGGGCTGACCCCCTCTTTGTCTGAGAGAGGCCAAACCCAACCCTATTGTGTATTTTTATCCCTATTGAATTAAACAAATAAATATGAGCATTTAGTTGTAGACTTACCTTTTAGTATTGGTTGCTGATAACTTGTATGAGAACATGCGCTTCACGTTTGAGTTCATATCTCCTGGTGCACCAGTGATAAATCATGGAATGGTAGCCATATAATTGGCTTTTTAGTTTTTCATGGCCAAATGGCCTATGAGGTACATGACCTCTTTGTTTTAAAACCGGATATCCGGTGGTGTAATATAAAGGTAAATGCATACCCTTTATTCAAGACATGCAGTCAATTAAAAATGAGATATATTTGTAAATATGAGCTATTGCAAACCTCTTAGCCCATGAAATTGCAGCTCAGGATTGTTTGTATGGCCCTCTTTGGACATTCCATTTTGTTTGGATACCCGTGTGGTTACACGTTGAAATTTTTCTCACGATAACTTCGAGCCTCGGCATCATAATATAGTCCCACAAATTGTAATCTTGACGCGTGCATTGCATACCGTAAATAACTTTCTATCCTAGCCGTTGGAAATTCCAATGCAGCCGGTATATAATTTTATTTCGTGATCCGTTTCATCGGAAAGTTTTTGTCCGTAGATAATCCAAAGAATGTACAACATCAATGCATGTTACATAGAGATAATAATATATACACATACATGGTTACCAAGTGTAATAAAAGAATAGAATAGAATAGAATATGATTTTATCGTCCACGGAGACCAACCGCCTATGGGACCCAAGTACAAAGAGAGAGAGCAAAGCGCGACTACCAGGATTAAAAACCCCGCCCGAAGGGTTTTCGGGAAAACCTTAGTAGCAATAAGGATGCCACATATTGCACGCTTATATACATAATCACAAGTACAAATATCGAGGTTAATGCCTGGACGGGGGGCATAATCGAAGTCCGGCAGTATCCATTACCTCCCCCTGAGGTACGATCCCAACAAGCCTACTGAGGCCGTGCTCGAGAGCTCATGCAAGGCCTGATGGGGCACAACTAACCGAGCATACCGAGTCCCGGATATGCTCGCATCACGGACAGCCCGGAGGGCGTGACTTTCATCCTCAATGGCCCGTTGACAAAGATCGACACTCTCGTGTCCTCACGCTGCCCCGAATCCATCTCCCTGCCTCAATGCGGAGGTGGTGTGCACTGTCAGGCGAATGGAAGCAATCACCCTGCGCTTTTTCATGGGTAGATGGGTGCGCGGGTAGTGGTGTGGGCCCCTCGTGAGCATGGGATTAACTCCTGTCGTCGATAATTTGCCACCTTGACATGTGACAGGGCCTCTCGCATCCCAAAGCTTGGCCATGAAGCAAGCATCCAAATCTCGCTTCAAGGCGCAGCTTCCTTCCGGTGTATGCACCGGTCCCACATCTCGTGTGCCTCGCACATTCCATAGCGAGAACCACTGGGCTTGCTTTTGTCTTTCCAAAGCTTTTTGAGTCGCCATGCGGCCCCATCGCCACCGCCAAAGCAAGGTTGGGCAGCCGGGCTTCATCCATAGCCACCACCTTCGAAGTAAATAATGTGACGCTCCAAATGCAGACCCTCTCAGAATGGAAGGAAGCCCGCCTCTTGGAGCAAGATCTGATATGGGACCGTGGATTTCACTCCCAAAGCCCGGGCCAAGAAAGCTTTCACGTACTGCTCTAGATCGCTCCAAGTGGTGAGGGATATCACCGCCCCCACACTTCGCCCCATAGAGGAGGACCGGTTCAACCAAGGCCCTCGAACAAGTGTGCCCGGTGACCCCATGCATACTACTGCCTTTGTGATTTGTTGTTTTGCATTGCATACTGAGGGCTTTCCAAAGGCAGGTGACCCGAACCCGATGGATGCATCCCAAAGGTGTGGTAGTAGAAAACTCAATGCCCAAATACTTATAAGATCGAGCCACCTCCACTACCCGCCTCGGTAAGTGAATGAGGGAAGACGTGGTGCCGGATGATGGGACCAAAGAGACCCTTGTCTTGGCCAAGTTAACTCTCATGTCGTTGAATTGGCGTAGTGTCCAAAGCATCCGTGTGGCGCTTGCATGTCCTCCTCGGGTATATCTGAAAGCAGCCAACATCATCAAAGATATATGAGTTGCCGGATTATGTGATGCATCAATCGAAAGGCCTCAGGTTCTCAGCTAGCCATTCTTCTAGCTGGTCAATGTACAAGCCGAAGAGCCGTCGGGGATAGAGGGCAGCCCCGGCGCACCCCAATGCTACTAACAACGGGCTCCCCGACGTTGTGAGACGACCGGAGCAAGCCTCATGATAGTTCAGATATAGCATTCTCGCAAGTCGACGGGGTCCCTAGTCGCCTCAATCGTCCCACAACTTATCCCGAGGCATCGTGGTCAAAAGCCTTTGTATACGAAATCCACAAAGCAACAATCACAGATTCTCAAGGCCGATTCCGCTATCCTCTATGAGTGTTCGCAGAGTGAAGATATGGTCAATAGTAGAATGCCGGGCGGAAAGTTCGCCGCAAGCGAGCCCGCACTTAAAGAGTGAAGGGATATGGCTAGAGGACACAAGCAACCCTGGTTGAACCAAGGAATTGAAGTGTCTAAAAAAAACCCAGTCCAACCTAGATATCTAGGCTGCACATCAGCCTCGGTCAATCCCAGGAACTGTATTATCAATCCAGACGAAGAAAAATCCAAGTCTGGTACTTATGATCCAATAGCCAGATCCCTTTTGTCATAAAACAAATGTAGCCAATGAAAATCTACGTTCAAATAAGAACCATGTCTAAATACAAGAAAAGGGACATGCGAACAAAGTTTACTCTTACAAGTTATCTTACCAAATAGTCTTCTAGTGCCTGTGAGCCAAACTAAGTCCTCCAGGTTAAGATAATTCCATTAAGAAGATATATTGTTGACGCTTTTAAACCATTGCAAGCACATTCCAAACATTTATATTATTTAGAAGAAAATTGCACACTGATCTTTGGTCCTTTTAGCCGCTCTACTCATGTAGAGACCATTTTTTACGTACACAAATAAGGACAAATATGTAGCCAATGTGAAGATCAAGATGTAGCCAAGATCAAGCATGCATAATACATGTCTCATTTTACACATCCACGTGTTCATTAAAATTATAACATTTATGTGTCACTCGGTCTCTTCACTACAAGCTGCACTTTACTACAAGGTGCCTGACATCCATGCTAAATTTGCACAGCTACTCAAGGAGTCCATTATCCACATTTAAATCAAATTCTCTAAATAATAGACACATCTCTGATTTGCCAAGCTTATATTTTTAGAACAAACATATCGTAGCTTTCATGCATGCATAGGTTTTGCATGTCATGGCCAAGTGGCTTATAAACTGACTTTTGCATCTACCCTTTCTATTTTGCCACAGTTTTCATGCATGCAAAGGTTTTGCTTGTCATTGCCAAGTGGCCTATTAAGGCCATTGGTTCACATCTGCCTTGCACATTCTACAGGCTCACCATTTCATTTTCTAAAAAGGAAAGCGTGTATACATAGCAATAGTTCAACCAGATTTTACACCAGCTTGAGAATATAAATAAAAGTGAAAGTATTGCTTTAACTGCTTCAGAAATATATCATGATAAAGTACTTTAATCTATAGATCCACCCAGACTGCCCATAGTTTTTTTATCGTAAAAAAGACCACTTCAAAAACATTTTATAGCTAAGGTAGATACAACCAGTGCAATTGTAGCAGCAGATTCGAGAAGAGTCATGTAGAGGTCTCATCATAACCAGAGCCTTGCCTCCAGTTTTTTTTCAAAAGAAACGGTCTTCCAATTTGTGACTCCATTCATATCCTAGCAAATCCACAAAACCGCAAAGCAAAAAATGACAAGGGCGAGAGAGGTCCCAGCACTGCAGCCAAACAACATGACATTAGCAATAAATTGGTAATGCATGAAGGGCCAAAAGGTACAATGGAGCCTCTTGGTTTATAGCCGATCAGCCCTTGTAACCTTTTTGCCCAGTTAGTAGAACCTGCTAGAATTGTATTTAATATTCATAAGTAAAGAGTGCAGAATGCATTGGTAAAGAAACTAACTTGTACTTCCTTTTAGCATATTGCAAACTAATGTATTACATTTGATCACCACAGTTGTAGCTTAGATAATGCATGGACTCTAAAATTCATCAAAGAGATACCTGGATTTCGTCCTTGATATGAAGAAAATCTTTCATATTGTTGTATTTCATCGAATATATGAGAGCAATTAGTTTCAGCCAAAGACATGCAAAATTCAGAAATGGTTCTTCAAAGAAAATATCACTTGAAGCTTCTTTATCCGAATCGGGCCCAAGGGAATGAAGGGAATGCAATCGAATCAAGTTCCCCGCCAAGATTCCATGGCTTCCATAAACAACCGTGATATGTTTATCTTTGTTAAATCCTGGGGATCTTCCACATGTGCTAAATTGATTCGGTTCCAGGGCTATACACTAGGTTTTGACTAAAAAGAAAGGATCTCAGCTCAAGGAATGGAATATCCTTACCTTTGCATCTGGAGCTGATAAAGACCCACATGCGTGAGATTCTGATTTTCGATTCTTGTAGAAGCTGCACTGCCACTTCACTGAAGCTGTTAGGTTGCTGTAGCCATCGATCCGTGCATGGCCCGGATAAAGGGAAAAATGGAGCTCTAACCTAATCCATACCATGGTATTTTATTTTTTAGAGTATTACCTTGCTTTACGAGTAGTCTCTTAACTTGCGTACACCCCATTCAAAGGTCTTGTATTGTTACCAAGTCCACAGCTGAGCACCTAAGTTATTAAAGCCACCATTGCTTAAAGTTCAAATAATTCAGTTGTAAATCAAGAAGTTCAAAGGTCCAGCTAGGGTACTACACCCCTGGTGGTTATGCTTATGAATAGACCACATGTTACAGTAAGGCCAAAAGACCAACAAAAAATTCCCTTAAATATATGGTGCGAATATATGGTTTAAATTACCATTAAATGTGCTGCAGACCTTGTAGCAGTGGTCGCATCACGACCTAGTCGTCATATTTCCTATTATTTTCCATGGTAATATTTACTGAATTAAAAAAATCCTACCTCCTTCCGTAGGACTGGGCTGACCTTTTTATGAAATCTGCATCATAGGGGAGGGCTGACCCCCTACTGTACAGTAGAGGCCAAACCCAACCCTATTGTGTATTTTTATCCCTATTGAATCAAACAAATAAATAGGAGCATTTAGTTGTAGACTTACCTTTTAGTATTGGTTGCTGATAACTTGTATGAGAACATGCGCTTCACGTTTGAGTTCATATCTCCCCGTGCACCAAAGATAAATCATGGAATGGTAGCCATATAATTGGCTTTTTAGTTTTTCATGGCCAAATGGCCTATGAGGTACATGACCTCTTTGTTTTAAACCCGGATATCCGGTGGTGTAATATAAAGGTAAATGCATACCCTTTATTCAAGACATGCAGTCAATTAAAAATGAGATATATTTGTAAATATGAGCTATTGCAAACCTCTTAGCCCATGAAATTGCAGCTCAGGATTGTTTGTATGGCCCTCTTTGGACATTCCATTTTGTTTGCTGGATACCCAGGTGGTTACACAGCAAATTTTTCTCACGTATAACTTCGAGCCTCGGCATCATAATATAGTCCCACAAATTGTAATCTTGACGTGCATTGCATATCGTAATAACTTTCTATCCTGCTGCTGGAAATTCCAATGCAGCCAGCTGTATAATTTTGTTTCAGATCCGTTTCATCAGGAAGTTTTTGTCCTGTAGATAATCCAGTAATGTACAACATCAATGCACACATACATGGTTACTGAAGTGTAATAAAAGAGTGAAGGGATATGGCTAGAGGACACAAGCAACCCTGGTTGAACCAAGGAATTGAAGTGTCTAAAAAAAACACAGTCCAACCTAGATATCTAGGCTGCACATCAGCCTCGGTCAATCCCAGGAACTGTATTATCAATCCAGACGAAGAAAAATCCAAGTCTGGTGCCAGATCCCTTTTGTCATAAAACAAATGTAGCCAATGAAAATCTACGTTCAAATAAGAACCATGTCTAAATACAAGAAAAGGGACATGCGAACAAAGTTTACTCTTACAAGTTATCTTACCAAATAGTCTTCTAGTGCCTGTGAGCCAAACTAAGTCCTCCAGGTTAAGATATTCCATTAAGAAGATATATTGTTGACGCTTTTAAACCATTGCAAGCACATTCCAAACATTTATATTATTTAGAAGAAAATTACACACTGATCTTTGGTCCTTTTAGCCGCTCTACTCATGTAGAGACCATTTTTTACGTACACAAATAAGGACAAATATGTAGCCAATGTGAAGATCAAGATGTCGCCAAGATCAAGCATGCATAATACATGTCTCATTTTACACATCCACGTGTTCATTAAAATTATAACATTTATGTGTCACTTTGGTCTCTTCACTACAAGTCGCGACTTTACTACAAGGTGCCCGCATCCATGCTAAATTTGCAATTGACTACTCAAGGAGTCCATTATCCACATTTAAATCAAATTCTCTAAATAATAGACACATCTCTGATTTGCCAAGCTTATATTTTTAGAACAAACATATCGTAGCTTTCATGCATGCATAGGTTTTGCATGTCATGGCCAAGTGGCTTATAAACTGACTTTTGCATCTACCCTTTCTATTTTGCCACAGTTTTCATGCATGCAAAGGTTTTGCTTGTCATTGCCAAGTGGCCTATTAAGGCCATTGGTTCACATCTACACTGAACTAGCAGAGCAAAGTGCCTTGCACATTCTACAGGCTCACCATTTCATTTTCTAAAAAGGAAAGCGTGTATACATAGCAATAGTTCAACCAGATTTTACACCAGCTTGAGAATATAAATAAAAGTGAAAGTATTGCTTTAACTGCTTCAGAAATATATCATGATAAAGTACTTTAATCTATAGATCCACCCAGACTGCCCATAGTTTTTTTATCGTAAAAAAGACCACTTCAAAAACATTTTATAGCTAAGGTAGATACAACCAGTGCAATTGTAGCAGCAGATTCGAGAAGAGTCATGTAGAGGTCTGTCATAACTGTAGCCTTGCCTCCAATTTTTTTCAAAAGAAACGGTCTTCCAATTTGTGACTCCATTCATATCCTAGCAAATCCACAAAACCGCAAGCAAAAAAATGACAAGGGCAGGAGAGGTCCGGTACCTGCAGCCAAACAACATGACATTAGCAATAAATTGGTAATGCATGAAGGGCCAAAAGGTACAATGGAGCCTCTTGGTTTATAGCCGATCAGCCCTTGTAACCTTTTTGCCCAGTTAGTAGAACCTGCTAGAATTGTATTTAATATTCATAAGTAAAGAGTGCAGAATGCATTGGTAAAGAAACTAACTTGTACTTCCTTTTAGCATATTGCAAACTAATGTATTACATTTGATCACCACTGTTGTAGCTTAGATAATGCATGGACTCTAAAATTCATCAAAGAGATACCTGGATTTCGTCCTTGATATGAAGAAAAGCTTTCATATTGTTGTATTTCATCAGGAATATGAGAGCAATTAGTTTCAGCCAAAGACATGCAAATTAAGAAATGGTTCTTCAGCAAAATATCACTTGAAGCTTCTTTATCTGAATCGGAACTGAAGGGAATGAAGGGAATGCAATCGGAATCAAGTTCCCGCCAGTATTCCATGGCTTCCATAAACAACCAGATATGTTTATCTTTGTTAAATCCTGGGGATCTTCCACATGTGCTAAATTGATTCGGTTCCAGGGCTATACACTAGGTTTTGACTAAAAAGAAAGGATCTCAGCTCAAGGAATGGAATATCCTTACCTTTGCATCTGGAGCTGATAAAGACCCACATGCGTGAGATTCTGATTTTCGATTCTTGTAGAAGCTGCACTGCCACTTCACTGAAGCTGTTAGGTTGCTGTAGCCATCGATCCGTGCATGGCCCGGATAAAGGGAAAAATGGAGCTCTAACCTAATCCATACCATGGTATTTTATTTTTAGAGTATTACCTTGCTTTTACGAGTAGTCTCTTAACTTGCGTACACCCCATTCAAAGGTCTTGTATTGTTACCAAGTCCACAGCTGAGCACCTAAGTTATTAAAGCCACCATTGCTTAAAGTTCAAATAATTCAGTTGTAAATCAAGAAGTTCAAAGGTCCAGCTAGGGTACTACACCCCTGGTGGTTATGCTTATGAATAGACCACATGTTACAGTAAGGCCAAAAGACCAACAAAAAATTCCCTTAAATATATGGTGCGAATATATGGTTTAAATTACCATTAAATGTGTTTGCAGACCTTGTAGCAAAGGGTCGATCACCACCTAGTCGCCATATTTCCTATTATTTTCCATGGTAATATTTACTTGAATTAAAAAAATCCTACCTCCTTCCGTAGGGGACCTGGGCTGACCTTTTATGAAATCAGATCATAGGGAGGGCTGACCCCCTCACCGCATGAGAGGCCAAACCCAACCCTATTGTGTATTTTTATCCCTATTGAATCAAACAAATAAATAGGAGCATTTAGTTGTAGACTTACCTTTTAGTATTGGTTGCTGATAACTTGTATGAGAACATGCGCTTCACGCTTTGAGTTCATATCTCCCGTGCACCAAAGATAAATCATGGAATGGTAGCCATATAATTGGCTTTTTAGTTTTTCATGGCCAAATGGCCTATGAGGTACATGACCTCTTTGTTTTTTAAACCCAGATATCCGGTGGTGTAATATAAAGGTAAATGCATACCCTTTATTCAAGACATGCGATCAATTAAAAATGAGATATATTTGTAAATATGAGCTATTGCAAACCTCTTAGCCCATGAAATTGCAGCTCAGGATTGTTTGTATGGCCCTCTTTGGACATTCCATTTTGTTTGCTGGATACCCAGGTGGTTACACAGCAAATTTTTCTCACGATAACTTCGAGCCTCTGGATCATAATATAGTCCCACAAATTGTAATCTTGACGTGCATTGCATATCGTAATAACTTTCTATCCTGGCTGCTGAAATTCCAATGCAAACAAACAGATAATTTTGTTTGAGATCCGTTTCATCGTGAAGTTTTTGTCCTCAGATAATCCAAAGAATGTACAACATCAATGCACACATACATGGTTACCGGGCGTAATAAAAGAGTGAAGGGATATGGCTAGAGGACACAAGCAACCCCGGTTGAACCAAGGAATTGAAGTGTCTAAAAAACCCAAATCCAACCTAGATATCTAGGTCCGCACATCAGCCTCGGTCAATCCCAGGAACTGTATTATCAATCCAGACGAAGAAAAATCCAAGTCTGGTGCCAGATCCCTTTTGTCATAAAACAAATGTAGCCAATGAAAATCTACGTTCAAATAAGAACCATGTCTAAATACAAGAAAAGGGACATGCTAACAAAGTTTACTCTTACAAGTTATCTTACCAAATAGTCTTCTAGTGCCCGTGGAGCCAAACTAAGTCCTCCAGTTAAGATATTCCATTAAGAAGATATATTGTTGACGCTTTTAAACCATTGCAAGCACATTCCAAACATTTATATTATTTAGAAGAAAATTACACACTGATCTTTGGTCCTTTTAGCCGCTCTACTCATGTAGAGACCATTTTTTACGTACACAAATAAGGACAAATATGTAGCCAATGTGAAGATCAAGATGTCGCCAAGATCAAGCATGCATAATACATGTCTCATTTTACACATCCACGTGTTCATTAAAATTATAACATTTATGTGTCACTCGGTCTCTTCACTACAAGCTGCACTTTACTACAAGGTGCCTGGCATCCATGCTAAATTTGCACAGCTACTCAAGGAGTCCATTATCCACATTTAAATCAAATTCTCTAAATAATAGACACATCTCTGATTTGCCAAGCTTATATTTTTAGAACAAACATATCGTAGCTTTCATGCATGCATAGGTTTTGCATGTCATGGCCAAGTGGCTTATAAACTGACGAGAAGAGTCATGTAGAGGTCTGTCATAACTGTAGCCTTGCCTCCAGTTTTTTTCAAAAGAAACGGTCTTCCAATTTGTGACTCCATTCATATCCTAGCAAATCCACAAAACCGCAAGCAAAAAAATGACAAGGGCAGGAGAGGTCCGGTACCTGCAGCCAAACAACATGACATTAGCAATAAATTGGTAATGCATGAAGGGCCAAAAGGTACAATGGAGCCTCTTGGTTTATAGCCGATCAGCCCTTGTAACCTTTTTGCCCAGTTAGTAGAACCTGCTAGAATTGTATTTAATATTCATAAGTAAAGAGTGCAGAATGCATTGGTAAAGAAACTAACTTGTACTTCCTTTTAGCATATTGCAAACTAATGTATTACATTTGATCACCACTGTTGTAGCTTAGATAATGCATGGACTCTAAAATTCATCAAAGAGATACCTGGATTTCGTCCTTGATATGAAGAAAATCTTTCATATTGTTGTATTTCATCAGGAATATGAGAGCAATTAGTTTCAGCCAAAGACATGCAGTCCAAGAAATGGTTCTTCAGCAAAATATCACTTGAAGCTTCTTTATCTGAATCGGAACTGAAGGGAATGAAGGCAATGCAATCGGAATCAAGTTCCCGCCAGTATTCCATGGCTTCCATAAACAACCAGATATGTTTATCTTTGTAAAATCCTGGGGATCTTCCACATGTGCTAAATTGATTCGGTTCCAGGGCTATACACTAGGTTTTGACTAAAAAGAAAGGATCTCAGCTCAAGGAATGGAATATCCTTACCTTTGCATCTGGAGCTGATAAAGACCCACATGTGTGAGATTCTGATTTTCGATTCTTGTAGAAGCTGCACTGCCACTTCACTAAAGCTGTTAGGTTGCTGTAGCCATCGATCCGTGCATGGCCCGGATAAAGGGAAAAATGGAGCTCTAACCTAATCCATACCATGGTATTTTAGGTTTTAGAGTATTACCTTGCTTTACGAGTAGTCTCTTAACTTGCGTACACCCCATTCAAAGGTCTTGTATTGTTACCAAGTCCACAGCTGAGCACCTAAGTTATTAAAGCCACCATTGCTTAAAGTTCAAATAATTCAGTTGTAAATCAAGAAGTTCAAAGGTCCAGCTAGGGTACTACACCCCTGGTGGTTATGCTTATGAATAGACCACATGTTACAGTAAGGCCAAAAGACCAACAAAAAATTCCCTTAAATATATGGTGCGAATATATGGTTTAAATTACCATTAAATGTGCTGCAGACCTTGTAGCAGTGGTCGCATCACGACCTAGTCGTCATATTTCCTATTATTTTCCATGGTAATATTTACTGAATTAAAAAAATCCTACCTCCTTCCGTAGGACTGGGCTGACCTTTTTATGAAATCTGCATCATAGGGGAGGGCTGACCCCCTACTGTACAGTAGAGGCCAAACCCAACCCTATTGTGTATTTTTATCCCTATTGAATCAAACAAATAAATAGGAGCATTTAGTTGTAGACTTACCTTTTAGTATTGGTTGCTGATAACTTGTATGAGAACATGCGCTTCACGTTTGAGTTCATATCTCCTGGTGCACCAGTGATAAATCATGGAATGGTAGCCATATAATTGGCTTTTTAGTTTTTCATGGCCAAATGGCCTATGAGGTACATGACCTCTTTGTTTTAAACCAGATATCTGGTGGTGTAATATAAAGGTAAATGCATACCCTTTATTCAAGACATGCAGTCAATTAAAAATGAGATATATTTGTAAATATGAGCTATTGCAAACCTCTTAGCCCATGAAATTGCAGCTCAGGATTGTTTGTATGGCCCTCTTTGGACATTCCATTTTGTTTGCTGGATACCCAGGTGGTTACACAGCAAATTTTTCTCACGTATAACTTCGAGCCTCGGCATCATAATATAGTCCCACAAATTGTAATCTTGACGTGCATTGCATACCGTAATAACTTTCTATCCTGCTGCTGGAAATTCCAATGCAGCCAGCTGTATAATTTTGTTTCAGATCCGTTTCATCAGGAAGTTTTTGTCCTGTAGATAATCCAGTAATGTACAACATCAATGCATGTTACATAGAGATAATAATATATACACATACATGGTTACTGAAGTGTAATAAAAGAGTGAAGGGATATGGCTAGAGGACACAAGCAACCCTGGTAGAACCAAGGAATTGAAGTGTCTAAAAAAACCCAATCCAACCTAGATATCTAGGCCGCACATCACCTCGGTCAATCCCGTGAACTCAGTATTATCAATCCGCATCGAAGAAAAATCCAAGTCTGGTACTTATGATCCAATAGCCAGATCCCTTTTGTCATAAAACAAATGTAGCCAATGAAAATCTACGTTCAAATAAGAACCATGTCTAAATACAAGAAAAGGGACATGCGAACAAAGTTTACTCTTACAAGTTATCTTACCAAATAGTCTTCTAGTGCCTGTGAGCCAAACTAAGTCCTCCAGGTTAAGATATTCCATTAAGAAGATATATTGTTGACGCTTTTAAACCATTGCAAGCACATTCCAAACATTTATATTATTTAGAAGAAAATTACACACTGATCTTTGGTCCTTTTTAGCTTCTACTCATGTAGAGACCATTTTTACGTACACAAATAAGGACAAATATGTAGCCAATGTGAAGATCAAGATGTAGCCAAGATCAAGCATGCATAATACATGTCTCATTTTACACATCCACGTGTTCATTAAAATTATAACATTTATGTGTCACTCGGTCTCTTCACTACAAGCTGCACTTTACTACAAGGTGCCTGACATCCATGCTAAATTTGCACAGCTACTCAAGGAGTCCATTATCCACATTTAAATCAAATTCTCTAAATAATAGACACATCTCTGATTTGCCAAGCTTATATTTTTAGAACAAACATATCGTAGCTTTCATGCATGCATAGGTTTTGCATGTCATGGCCAAGTGGCTTATAAACTGACTTTTGCATCTACCCTTTCTATTTTGCCACAGTTTTCATGCATGCAAAGGTTTTGCTTGTCATTGCCAAGTGGCCTATTAAGGCCATTGGTTCACATCTACACTGAACTAGCAGAGCAAAGTGCCTTGCACATTCTACAGGCTCACCATTTCATTTTCTAAAAAGGAAAGCGTGTATACATAGCAATAGTTCAACCAGATTTTACACCAGCTTGAGAATATAAATAAAAGTGAAAGTATTGCTTTAACTGCTTCAGAAATATATCATGATAAAGTACTTTAATCTATAGATCCACCCAGACTGCCCATAGTTTTTTTATCGTAAAAAAGACCACTTCAAAAACATTTTATAGCTAAGGTAGATACAACCAGTGCAATTGTAGCAGCAGATTCGAGAAGAGTCATGTAGAGGTCTGTCATAACTGTAGCCTTGCCTCCAGTTTTTTTCAAAAGAAACGGTCTTCCAATTTGTGACTCCATTCATATCCTAGCAAATCCACAAAACCGCAAGCAAAAAAATGACAAGGGCAGGAGAGGTCCGGTACCTGCAGCCAAACAACATGACATTAGCATAAATTGGTAATGCATGAAGGGCCAAAAGGTACAATGGAGCCTCTTGGTTTATAGCCGATCAGCCCTTGTAACCTTTTTGCCCAGTTAGTAGAACCTGCTAGAATTGTATTTAATATTCAAAGAGTGCAGAATGCATTGGTAAAGAAACTAACTTGTACTTCCTTTTAGCATATTGCAAACTAATGTATTACATTTGATCACCACTGTTGTAGCTTAGATAATGCATGGACTCTAAAATTCATCAAAGAGATACCTAGATTTCGTCCTTGATATGAAGAAAATCTTTCATATTGTTGTATTTCATCAGGAATATGAGAGCAATTAGTTTCAGCCAAAGACATGCAGTCCAAGAAATGGTTCTTCAGCAAAATATCACTTGAAGCTTCTTTATCCGAATCGAACCAAGGGAATGAAGGGAATGCAATCGGAATCAAGTTCCCGCCAAGATTCCATGGCTTCCATAAACAACCGGATATGTTTATCTTTGTAAAATCCTCGGGATCTTCCACATGTGCTAAATTGATTCTTTCCTGGGCTATACACTAGGTTTTGACTAAAAAGAAAGGATCTCACCAAGGAATGGAATATCCTTACCTTTGCATCCGAGTCGATAAAGACCCACATGCGTGAGATTCTGATTTTCGATTCTTGTAGAAGCCGCACCGCCACTTCAATCGGTCGTTAGGGTTGTTTGAGCCCATCGATCCATCCGCATGGCTCGGATAAAGGGAAAAATGGAGCTCTAACCTAATCCATACCATGGTATTTTATTTTTAGAGTATTACCTTGCTTTACGAGTAGTCTCTTAACTTGCGTACACCCCATTCAAAGGTCTTGTATTGTTACCAAGTCCACAAAGAAGCACCTAAGTTATTAAAGCCACCATTGCTTAAAGTTCAAATAATTCAGGTTGTAAATCAAGAAGTTCAAAGGTCCAGCTAGGGTACTACACCCCTGGTGGTTATGCTTATGAATAGACCACATGTTACAGTAAGGCCAAAAGACCAACAAAAATTCCCTTAAATATATGGTGCGAATATATGGTTTAAATTACCATTAAATGTGCTTTGGACCTTGTAGCAGATGGTCGTGATCACCACCTAGTCGCCATATTTCCTATTATTTTCCATGGTAATATTTATCAATTAAAAAATCCTACCTCCTTCCGTAGGACCTGGGCTGACCTTTTTATGAAATCTGCATCATAGGGGAGGGCTGACCCGCTACTGTACAGTAGAGGCCAAACCCAACCCTATTGTGTATTTTTATCCCTATTGAATCAAACAAATAAATAGGAGCATTTAGTTGTAGACTTACCTTTTAGTATTGGTTGCTGATAACTTGTATGAGAACATGCGCTTCACGCTTGAGTTCATATCTCCGGTGCACCAAAGATAAATCATGGAATGGTAGCCATATAATTGGCTTTTTAGTTTTTCATGGCCAAATGGCCTATGAGGTACATGACCTCTTTGTTTTAAACCCGATATCCGGTGGTGTAATATAAAGGTAAATGCATACCCTTTATTCAAGACATGCAAATAATTAAAAATGAGATATATTTGTAAATATGAGCTATTGCAAACCTCTTAGCCCATGAAATTGCAGCTGAGGATTGTTTGTATGGCCCTCTTTGAACATTCCATTTTGTTTGCTAGATACCCAGGTGGTTACACAGCAAATTTTTCTCACGTATAACTTCGAGCCCTGCGGCATCATAATATAGTCCCACAAATTGTAATCTTGACGTGCATTGCATACCGTAATAACTTTCTATCCCTGTCATGGAAATTCCAATGCGACCAATCAGATAATTTTATTTCAGATCCGTTTCATCGAAGTTTTTGTCCTCAGATAATCCAAAGAATGTACAACATCAATGCATGTTACATAGAGGTAATAATATATACACATACATGGTTACTTGAAGTGTAATAAAAGAGTGAAGGGATATGGCTAGAGGACACAAGCAACCCCGTTGAACCAAGGAATTGAAGTGTCTAAAAAAACCCAAATTCCAACCTAGATATCTAGGGCCGCACATCAGCCTCTACCAATCCTGTGAATCAGATTATCAATCCGCATCGAAGAAAAAAATCCAAGTCCGGTACTTATGATCCAATAGCCGGATCCCTTTTGTCATAAAACAAATGTAGCCAATGAAAATCTACGTTCAAATAAGAACCATGTCTAAATACAAGAAAAGGGACATGCTTAACAAAGTTTACTCTTACAAGTTATCTTACCAAATAGTCTTCTAGTGCCTGTGAGCCAAACTAAGTCCTCCAGGTTAAGATATTCCATTAAGAACATATATTGTTGACGCTTTTAAACCATTGCAAGCACATTCCAAACATTTATATTATTTAGAAGAAAATTACACACTGTTCTTTGGTCCTTTTAGCCGCTCTACTCATGTAGAGACCATTTTTTACGTACACAAATAAGGACAAATATGTAGCCAATGTGAAGATCAAGATGTAGCCAAGATCAAGCATGCATAATACATGTCTCATTTTACACATCCACGTGTTCATTAAAATTATAACATTTATGTGTCACTCGGTCTCTTCACTACAAGCTGCACTTTACTACAAGGTGCCTGACATCCATGCTAAATTTGCACAGCTACTCAAGGAGTCCATTATCCACATTTAAATCAAATTCTCTAAATAATAGACACATCTCTAATTTGCCAAGCTTATATTTTTAGAACAAACATATCGTAGCTTTCATGCATGCATAGGTTTTGCATGTCATGGCCAAGTGGCTTATAAACTGACTTTTGCATCTACCCTTTCTATTTTGCCACAGTTTTCATGCATGCAAAGGTTTTGCTTGTCATTGCCAAGTGGCCTATTAAGGCCATTGGTTCACATCTGCCTTGCACATTCTACAGGCTCACCATTTCATTTTCTAAAAAGGAAAGCATGTATACATAGCAATAGTTCAACCAGATTTTACACCAGCTTGAGAATATAAATAAAAATGAAAGTATTGCTTTAATTGCTTCAGAAATATATCATGATAAAGTACTTTAATCTATAGATCCACCCAGACTGCCCATAGTTTTTTTATCGTAAAAAAGACCACTTCAAAAACATTTTATAGCTAAGGTAGATACAACCAGTGCAATTGTGGCAGCAGTTCGAGAAGAGTCGTGTAGAGGTCTGTCATAACTGTAGCCTTGCCTCCAGTTTTTTTCAAAAGAAACGGTCTTCCAATTTGTGACTCCATTCATATCCTAGCAAATCCACAAAACCGCAAAGCAAAAAAAATGACAAGGGCGGGGAGAGGTCCGGCATACTGCAGACCAAACAACATGACATTAGCAATAAATTGGTAATGCATGAAGGGCCAAAAGGTACAATGGAGCCTCTCGGTTTATAGCCGATCAGCCCTTGTAACCTTTTTGCCCAGTTAGTAGAACCTGCTAGAATTGTATTTAATATTCATAAGTAAAGAGTGCAGAATGCATTGGTAAAGAAACTAACTTGTACTTCCTTTTAGCATATTGCAAACTAATGTATTACATTTGATCACCACTGTTGTAGCTTAGATAATGCATGGACTCTAAAATTCATCAAAGAGATACCTGGATTTCGTCCTTGATATGAAGAAAATCTTTCATATTGTTGTATTTCATCAGGAATATGAGAGCAATTAGTTTCAGCCAAAGACATGCAAATCCAAGAAATGGTTCTTCAAAAAAAATATCACTTGAAGCTTCTTTATCCGAATCGAACTCAAGGGAATGAAGGGGATGCAATCTAATCAAGTTCCCGCCAAGATTCCATGGCTTCCATAAACAACCGTGATATGTTTATCTTTGTAAAATCTCGGGGATCTTCCACATGTGCTAAATTGATTCGGTTCCAGGGCTATACACTAGGTTTTGACTAAAAAGAAAGGATCTCAGCTTAAGGAATGGAATATCCTTACCTTTGCATCTGGAGCTGATAAAGACCCACATGCGTGAGATTCTGATTTTCGATTCTTGTAGAAGTCGCCTTGCCACTTCAATTGGTCGTTAGGTCTTTGTAGCCATCGATCCGTGCATGGCCCGGATAAAGGGAAAAATGGAGCTCTAACCTAATCCATACCATGGTATTTTATTTTTTAGAGTATTACCTTGCTTTACGAGTAGTCTCTTAACTTGCGTACACCCCATTCAAAGGTCTTGTATTGTTACCAAGTCCACAGCTGAGCACCTAAAACACAAACCATTATATTACACGCCTTAAAATTAAATTCCCCCTAAAACCCCCTTTTGTTTGGGTGCATATTCACACGGGGGGTGACTCCGGGCAACGAGAGCTGTTGGATAGGCATATTCACCCCTTATTCCTTAATCTACACCGTACACAAAGTTCCTCGTTTGTGGGGTATAGATGTATAGAATTTGTTATACTGTATAACAAGATTTGCAAAATACTATAAGATTTCAGGCAATATACTATATGATGTTGATTTTGTACGTGCCAAACATAATTATAGGGGCTCTCGCTGCCCTATGTCACCCCCCGTGTGAATATGCACCCAAACAAAAGGGGGTTTTAGGGGGAATTTAATTTTAAGGCGTGTAATATAATGGTTTGTGTTATAGGTTAAAAAATTTTTTGCCCCTTCGGGGCAAAAAACAAACATTACATCACACTTGGACGAGTTCAAATGAAATAGATACTTCGAGGTATTAGAAGTAGCAAGCCTGGCGGAAGCTACTCGAGCCGCATATGTTACATTATCCATAAAGTCTTGACATGCTGCCTTTCTGTCAAGGCTCTCATGGTTATTCTTGCCTCATGTAATGAATTGATAAGCAAGACAACATCATATGTGTTTTGATTGCATTGCACGGCTCAAGAGAATCAAACACATACATAAAGGAACACGCATGTAAACATCATGGAGCAGATATCCTCAAGCAAATCATACAACATCAACATTTTTTGTTTGAGTACCGCCCATATCCTCTAAAAGTAAAGCCAACAAACTTTGTCTATAGAACACTCTTTTATTAAAGCTACTATGTTCAACATTTACCTTGAAACCGTATAAAGATACAAAGATTAAACATGCAATGACACTTATAAACGGTCTCAGATGAAGGTTTTGACGCCAAAAAATGGGCAAATGGCTTCGCTTTGTGAAGATAGAAGGGCCAGCTATAGAAGGGCGATAGGTGAAAATATATTCCCAAAAGCCCTATTTAGAGAAGTCCTAGACTGGGGCCCATGATCGCAAAAGCTTAGGTTACAAGTGCCGTCTCTTTCCGCTCCTACATTGAAATAAGGAAAAACTAGTTAATGATGCTGCAAAATAGCAGGCAGAAAAGCTCTAACTAAAAGTGCATGGGAGCACACAAGCATACATATTCAGCTCTGCATAGAAGAAAATGCAGTACCATCCCCTTTAGAACTTGTTGTTTCTTAGAACTTGTTGCTGCAAAAAATTCAGAGGAAATAGCATTAGTAAATTGCATATGTTGCCAATAAATAAATGGAATTGTAGAGCTGTGAATCCCAATCCAACAACAATCAAATAACAATATGCTAGTACTAATCGCCTGGCCAATTCTTTGAATAAAATTCCACCGGATTCATTTTAGTACCTCGAGACCGCCAAGCTAATGGAAGAACAGTAATTTTGTTAATGGTTTATGGCTACCTGATCGTAAGTACTGGCCAATTGTAACCTTTGCCCTCTTGCTTTATACTATATCATACCGATTGAATACTACAACAGAAATTTACAGGGACCTTCAGATTCATTCTACATAGCCATCACAGAACAATCTGCAGGCAATGAATTTGTGGTTTAACCACCAACTAAATGCTTGGCTACAGGTAATGCATATTTAAATAGTTGTAGATCTGTACTTACTCATGAGCACATAGCCTTCTCTACTGCCTCTTTCAACTCTCCACTTTGATATGCTCGTAATGCAATATCACACCTGCCATAAAACTCTCCATCGATGTACAGTTGTGGAAATGTTGGCCAGTTTGAGTACTCCTTCAAGCCTTGACGCAGCCCATCATCTTCTAGAATGTTTACAGTCTCATATGGCACATTTAAGCTGTTAAGTATCTGATTTACAGTGTTTGAGAAGCCACATTGAGGGAACACCTTAGTCCCCTTCATGAAGAGTACTATCTTGTGCTCCCCAAATTTATCAAGTGATTGTTTCAATTACGGTCAACCCTCCTGAGCTACACGACCGAAAAGAAGCCCGGCATGGAACCGCCCCTAACTTCGCCATGAGAGAGGAGCTAATTTGCAAGATGCAAATTTTGCCATTCGCTGAAAGGCAAGGCAATGGGCGAATAGAGGTTGGACAAACAACGAAGTTAGGGTGTGAGCAGATAGGGACGGCTATGGCCACGCCGGTTTCCAGTTTATAAACTGGCACCGAATCCACCAGCTTTTGCAGCCATCTGTTGCCGGTTTTGCACCGTGAATGCTGCATATTGTTGCCCTGATGCCATGCACAAGGGAGAAACACTGTGGAAAAAAAAAAGCCCTTAAAGCTAACCTTTCTGGCAAAATACTGAAGAATCAAAGGAGTAGTAAAAGTCTGGATTCGCCTCCGAGCTTCTGCTGCTTCGAAATCAAAGGACAGACTTGTTCCTTCCTCTTTGAAGATTCAGAGAAGTAAAAGAAGTCGAAAACACAACCCTAAACCTAAAGTCCAGGTTCTCGAGCCCTGCATGCCATTGGTTTTATTTATTTATTTATTTATTTATTTGTGGAGGGTATGGGGGTAAATCATTGGTGATATGGAATTTAGACAATAAAATGCGGAGTGCACTCTAGATATACTGATTAGTATGCCTCATGCAATACGCCCATGAAATCATATGAAAACCATGCCAAAAAGCGTATAAAATCACAAAAAAAACCCCCTGTTATAATGCTACATATTAAAGCCACCATTGCTTAAAGTTCAAATAATTCAGTTGTAAATCAAGAAGTTCAAAAAGGTCCAGCTAGGGTACTACACCCCTGGTGGTTATGCTTATGAATAGACCACATGTTACAGTAAGGCCAAAAGACCAACAAAAAATTCCCTTAAATATATGGTGCGAATATATGGTTTAAATTACCATTAAATGTGCTGCAGACCTTGTAGCAGTGGTCGCATCACGACCTAGTCGTCATATTTCCTACTAGTAATAATGCCCAGCGTTGCTGGGCATAAGATAAAAAAACTATAAGTAATAAGACAAAAATATTATCAAGGTTCAATTAGCCATCTACTTCTATGCTTCAATTTAAGCTTTGATTCAATCGCTAATAAGAAACCTACGCTATTGGAGTATTTCATAAAAAACCTTCTTATCTAGTCCGCAACATTCCTCAAATGTATCATAGACAATAGCAATATTCTCCTTTTCTTAAGTCCCTTATCTAGTCATCAACGTATCATAGACAATAGTAATATACTCCTTTGCTTAAGTTCCAATTGTACTATTATAGCCATGTTAATACTTTAGTCTATTTGAGTTATGGCAACTTACAATCATGCCTATGTTGCATAGGAGCAATTATTTTTTTTTTCTTTTCTTTAGATCTAACAATAGATTATCGATTAAGCAAATTCGCCATTAACTTTATTATAGACGTCCATTGTCTAAGGACAAAATGTCTTCAAATATATGTTTTTTTCCTAAAGGCAAAATTTTCAATTTCTAAAAGTAAATGTTCAAAGTTCTTGGCAAAACGCCTTCAAATGTATGCTTCAATTGCTAATGGAAAATGCCCCAATTCTTAAAGGTATATGTTCAAAGTTATTTACTGTTAAGATTGTTAAGATATGTGATAGAACTCTTGCTAACTTGTTTGTATTTTATTGCTAAATGAATCAACAGTCTTGTTAATATTTATATATATTTGTGGTAACAAAGAGTTGCTCTATATTGCTCTATATCGCCTTAATGATTTGCAACTATTATGCCATGCCCATGGTCCTTCTCAACTTGTTGTCTTTCCATGCTTAGTTTGTGATAGAAAATCTCAGGTATATTGAGTAGCTTTGATGGTAGACAACTTATGGTCTTACAATGGGATAAAAAATTCCCACCTTGAACAACGCAAATACCCACCATGGATTTTAGTGCATTAACAACAGTCTTTTATTTCATTATAAGCACATATTCACAAATTTAAAACCAGCTTTGCAAGCACATATTCATAGATTAAACTATCTTTGGATACAATTCTTGCCAAATAGTCTTTAAGATCACGTCAACAGAGAAATACTTTTTGTCATCCCAATCCAATGCATATGGAAAGAATTTCTTCTTAGCAAACTCCCCGAGAATGAAAAACCTGTATGGAAAACATGTTTTGGCTGGAATTGCAAGCTTAGAATACCACAAGAACCCAACTTAAATGGTTGCTAGACGGCATGTATTATACAAATGCAATTCATCAGAACACTGTGTGTATATCATCCCAATAAACACTTTTCTATATCATCCCAATAAACACTTTTCTGATAGTCTCTAGAAGTACCTATGTTGTTAAGGTTGGCATTTCTGCATCTAAAAAATCTGCAATATCGAGTACCCAAGATCTACAAAAATGGCACACTGTTTCAATGCAGGTCTGAACATGTGTTCTCATCATTTAACTTCAGGGGCTAGAATCCATAAATTCACAAATACCAAGACCAGATGCTTCTTGTAACAGTGCTTATTACCAAAGGCCCGCTCAATTCCCATGCCCCTTTCAACACATTCTTCCTCTTCCTTTTTTCCATGTACCCCTTTTCCTCTTTTCCGCACCCTTTCCCTGTTCCCCCTTCTTTTTTTCCCTTTTTCCATTCTCTTTCTTGTTTCCCTTTTCCACCTTCTTTACCGTTTTCCTCCTCTCCTTTTCTCCGTGCCATTTCCCCTTCCCTTTTTCCGATTCCCTCTTCCTCGTGCTCTTTCCCTCTTCCCTTTTCCTGTTTCTTTCTTTCCTTTTCCTTGCCTTTTTCCTAGATTCTATTTTATCCTTCTCCCCTCCCCCTTTCTCTTTTCCCATGCCACTTTTCCATTCCCTTCTCTCTGTCCTTTTCTTGTTCCCCTTTTTCCTTCCTTCCTCCTCATTTTTTCCAATTCCATGTCCCCCTTCTTCCCTTCATTTTTTTTCCTCTCTCCATCCTTTTCTCTTCCCCTTTTCCACTGCCCATTTCCCTTCCCTTTTTCCCTAACTTTTTTTCCTTTACTTTTCTTTTCCCCTTTTTTGTTTTCCATATCATTTTTTCCTTCTCTTTTCCCCTGTCCTTACCCTTTCCTTCTTCTCCTTTTTACCATGCCCTTTTTTCCCTCCTTTTTCTCATGCTTTTTTTTTTCTTTCTTTTTCCCCTTGCTCACCCTTTTCGTCTTTCCCCTTTTCATGTGCCGTTTCCCCCTTCCCTTTTTCCATTTCTCTCTTTCCCTTTTTCTCATGCCTTTTTTTCCAAGTTCCCTTTCCCCCTTTTCTCGTTCCCTTTTCTTTTTCTTTTCCTTTCCCCATGCCCTTTTTTGCTTGTCCACCCTTTTTTTATTCCCCTTCTTCCCTTCTCTTTTCTTCCTTTCCCCACCTTTTCCCTCTTCGCCTTTTGCCCATGGCCTTTTTCCCTTCATGTCCCCCCTCCCTTTTTCATTCTCATTTCTATTCCTTTTTCTCATGTCGTTTTTCCCTTCCTTTTTACCTTTCCTCACCCTTTCCCTCATTTCCTTTTACCCATGCCCTTTTTCTCTTCCCTTTTCCCCTTTCTCTTTTCTCCCTTTTCTCCTTGCCCTTCGCATTCCCCTTTCCTTCTTCCTTTTCCTCCTTTTCTTTTTCCCTTTCCCCATAAGAGACTAAAACTTGACCATTCACGTTGATGAGAAGCTATGCATTAAATCTCGGCCTTTGGATGCACTCAAATAATCCCAACCATTCAAATTAGGGCTTGATACAACACACTAAAACATTATAATATAAGATTATTTTCTATGGTAATATTTACTGAATTAAAAAAAAAAAAAAAAAAAAAAACGGGCGCGTCTAAAAATATGCGGGACCGTATGGGGCGTTGCGAGCGTTATACGCTCCTAACTCCTCGAAAGAAACACCTCGGACGACAGCAGCGCCCCTTTTGACTTTTCAGCATGTTGTTGACTTTCCGCCCTCGGGAGACGTGCCTCCTAGGGTATTTGGAAGGTGCCCGATCCATTGGAGCCATTTTCGCCTTCATCCGAGCTACCTACAAAAAGTTATAGCCCTTCCAATCTTGGGTCCTCCAGTCGCCCTGAACCTCTTAAAAACTTACAATCTACTACATCAACCTAGCACGAAACCAAACATCAAAGAGCTAAACAATCATACTAGCTTAAACTCCCACCTAACTACCGAACTAGCGAGTTAGGGTTTGGTCAGTGCTATGATTTCGGACTACCAAAATCACGGCTCGATACCCTTTGTGGCGCGCATATCGACCTTTCGGACGTTATACATCACGGGGACTTCCCCCCCATGGCGACCAACTCGCCATTTGCGAGCAAGCTCCCTCCGCCTAACTTTCGGGCCATCTATAGAAAGATGCTCGAGTGAAGGACACAGAGGGATCATTCGGCCCACGCCTTCAATGGGGCTCCTATGTCGCGGAAGCGTGAATACAAGGTTAGCACACAGCATAATCATATCATAAAATACCACCACGAAGGGTGGCACATCCATCCGACTGACAACAACAAAGAAGATGCATTTAATACTAGGGAAAACACCCCAAACCCATGGTTCTACCCCGGCTCAGACTCCAGTGAGGATCGACTGACGGCTAGGTCTCAAGAGATCAGCAGACCGAATTTTGACATTGTGACGTTCGGCCAAAGATATCACGGTCCCGGGGCGTATCTTTATCTTTGCATCGTCCTGCATACACGCATAACTCCGTGGCGTAATGCGCGATGTGTGTAGCCAGGTGGGTAGCCCCTAGGGGGCAACTTGCTAGGTATGTGCATTTATCATTAATGTGCACATTTACCAATGTGCACATTTATTAAGGTGCACACCTTTCCATATGGGCACATTTTGCCACCTAGCCATTAAAGGCAAGTGGGCCCATTCCCAATTATCCCACATGCCTAGTCTATTTAGGAAGGGAAACCCTAACTTGCCCATTTTTCGTTTCTAGGGTTTTAGAGCTTTGTTTTGGCTGCCCCAGGGGTCAAAACCGCCTCCCAGACTCTGTCTGAGAGAATTGCACCATTAGTTTCCCTTGATTCGAGCAGTTCAGCAGGATGGTCGAACTCAGGTTCTTTAGTTCTTCTGTGATGTACATGGATGATGTATCTCTATGAACTCCTTGTATTGGGAAGGGGGGTAGAGACCTAAAGCTTGGTAGTAGATGCTCCTAGGATAGCCTCTCTAGCACACTATAGATTCGGCCTGTGTACAAGAGCCCCACCAGGTTGTGGATGAAGGGGCCAGACTGGCTTATAAGGAGGTTCGTGTTCTGACTCTTGAACGATCCCTATGGTGTGTTAGTGCTACCGGGGATCACTGTGGACTAGGCCTAATGGTTTGCCACTGCGTGTGGGCAAGGCATGGGCTCGACACCCGTGGGGTGATGTGTCACCCTCCATTGGGTTCAAGTCGAATACGGGCAGTGGCCCTCTAGTCACCTTGAGTCAGCATGTAGATCTCTGGAGGGAGTGATCCCTACCGCCCCATCGGGACCGGGAGATGCAACCCGGGGAATAGCCCCTTTGGCTATGCACCCGGCGGCTCTGATCGAGTCCCAACACTTTTCACCCCTACTCGCAAAGTGTGCATGGGAGGGGCGGATGGAGTGGACAACCCTAAGCCATGTTCTTATGCCGCCCAAATCCATTGCCATGAATTAAATGCGCAATGAACTCGAGTCCCAGCCGTCGATCATCCCTTTGAGTCTGAGCCTTGGGTAGGATTTCCCCATATGTATTGTGCTCATCTTTGTCTATGCAGATGTGATGATCCACCCTTCGAGGTGGATATGTGATGATATTGTATACTGACTTGTATGTTTACGCTTCCGCAGCTAGGTAGGCCCTGAGGGGGACGGGGTAAATGACCCCTTCACTCTTCCCAATCGGAACCCGCCACGCGGTTCGCGGTCATGTGGAGGGCCCCAGACGACATGGAGCTGGTATGGGGGAAGAACTCATGTTTGTATACGGTGAGTGCACCGTATATGAGCCGGGGACGTCACAGACATGGCGTTGGCTGGCATAGAACATCGGCTAGGGTTGTCCACTCCATCCGCCCCTCCTGTGCACACTTTGCAGATGAGTCGAATCATGCTATGGCATCACTATAGCCTTCCGGAGACGCAGACTCAAGGTACCACCCTTCGAGCCCACTCCAGGGTTCATGAAGCCCTGGTCCGATGAGGCAGGTCAAGGAAGTGTCCCCTTCCAGGATCGCAGCGGTTCCATGGGTGAGCTAGAGAATACGTGCCGCATCAGCGACCCCCGCATCCATACCCGACTTACTCACCCTAAATCTACTCAAAGTACAGGGTGCCCCATACGGGTCACACCTCTGCACCTAGGGAGTGTCAGACCCATACCCGGCCCTCTACGTGGCCAGGCCATCGCCCCTAGCCCACTGTAGGAGTCCCAGGAGCCTTGTATGTTCGTGCAAGACCCCACCCCCACTTCACCACTGCGTCCCTTCTCTAGTGCTAAGCAATTCCATAGCATCCACAACTCAGTGATCTCTTGTGCTCAGGCCGCAATAATTGGGAGCTAAAGGAGCTACTAGGAGCATACTAAAGCATAAGGCACAGAGGTCTCTACCCCCCTCTAATCCCTGCTTTACGTCCATCCATTATCCTAATTAATCCAATTAAAGATTAATTCCTTAATTATAGGTAATTAACCTTTAATAATTAATTTAGCATAGCTAAATTAATCCCTTTTAGGTCAACCCCCTAGGTTAAAATACCCCATGGTGGCGTACCTCTACTGGGTGACGTGTCAGTATATTTATACGTATACCATATAAATACTTAAAACGTCACAGAATGAAAGAGCCAGAGGATAAAATGCATTACCATAGTAGAACAAAAAGAAGCTGGAAGAAACGCCTTTAAGGAAATATCCTCTCACAGAAATCTACCTGCAAGCGTTGAGAAATGTGACTCCCGAACAAACAAATTGCGGAAACATGTGATTCAAATCCAGATGGCAGATCGGCTTCTCTCCTGAAGACCTAACATGAGACTGTTGTTGCCAGCTTCGCCCTTTGAAGCCATGGAGGAGAATCACCCCAGCTATGATTACGGTCACAAAAATGCCAGTAACCTAAGGAAATAAAAAAACGTTTGTAATTATTGAATAAAAAAACGGAATACAAAAATCAAACGTGTGCCTGGCATACAAAAATCAAAATTCTAAAATGTAAACAAGATCTAAAATGTAGCATATCAAATTTTAAATGGAACTGAAGGGTTTAGTGTCTGCAACACAGCATTTTACCTACTCCATAAACCACAATGAAGATCCACATACTTGCATCGAAACATGCTGGAAGAACACGCCGAGAAGAATAAAAAAAGAACAGATGCCCTAAATCGTAAATCGAGATTTGCATAGCTGGTTTGATCAGCTTCTGTTGCATAGGGTGGAAAAATCGTCAACAAAACTCACATGAACTTTCTTTCCCATTCCAAGCCGCTCAATAGAAAACTTAATGCCGCTCCATTTGCCTCAAGCTCCAGACCCGCTACCTCACAACATGTCTGAATGGAAAAATGGAAATGCTGCTATTATAATGTACCCAAACATCGCTAAAAATCTTAATACCCAGGAGATATAACGCTAAGAATCATTGTTAAGAAAATGGAAAAAAATGAAACGGGAGGGATGATTAAGGAAGAAAAAAATTTGAACTCAAAGATGCACTCGCACTCAAAGACGCATGCATGGTATATCAAAATAGGGGTTTTCAGAAGGGTTTTCAGCAGCTAAAGAAATCCAAGGCAGCAAGCCAAGGCCAGCCTATGTTAAAGCAAAGGAAGTAGACGAAATAAAGGAATGAAATATACCTAGTTTTGCTGAAATCGTTGAAGAAACTTGCTGAAAATCTGTCTTGCCAAACCGGCTCCCTGGCACAAATTTTGATGTTATCCTCTGCAAAAAAGGGTAGAACAGGATCACATCAGAGAATAGAGAGCAGCAAAAATCCATGTAAAAAAACAAAGGCAAGAATCATACTCGATTGCTACAGGTAGATTGCTGAAATCTTGTCCTGCCCTTTTGATGCTTCCAAACCGGCTCCCTGGCACAAACTCTTCTTATGTTATCCCTCTGCAAAAAGGGGTAGAATAGGCCAGATCAGAGAATAGAGAGCACCAAAAATCAATGTAAAAAAGGGAGCAAGAATCATACTCGATTTGCTACAGCTCGATTGCTACAGCTCCAACTCGCTCCAAGCTCTCTTAGACGAATGCAGAAAGTCCTTAAGCTGAAGAAAAAGATAAGATGCAGAGGACATAGGATGTTAGAGTGCTACCTGCTGCTCCAACGAACAGCAATGAACTGGAGAAAAAAATATCTAGCTGCACCCTGCACCCTCTCCAAAATCCAAGCACACTTTGATAACCCAGCATTGCTCCAACGATTGCTCCAGCTCTAGCATGCAAACACCTTGATTCGTTTTGTACAAACCCTAAGCAAGGAAGCTGTTTCCATTGGAGCAGGCGGCCCATCATCAATCATCAGGGCGAGATCCACCGCCCAAAATTTTATCTCAATCACCGTTCCAAATTTTCTTCGAAAGAACGCCGGAAAATCAAGATATGGCCGGAAAATATTTTTTTCTTCCAAAGGTCACGCCCTGAAAAGGGCACACCGGCATCAGCAAGAAACCCAAAAACTTTTTGACTAGTAAACGTGTGCCCGGCGTTGCCGGGCTACCCAAAGTAGACTAGTAAATGTGTGCCCGGCGTTGCCGGGCTAATGTCTCTGGCATGTATTTTTACTCGGCCTTTAACATCCATATGTGCAACTTCAACAGTGCATGTTGATATTAGAAAAAATCGACAATGTTTGCTTTTGTAATTATTTTTGTTATTCAGATTGTTTAACGATAGTATGATCAATGTATTAACTTTGTGTTTATAGATTTTAGAAGAGAAAAATATGTATAAAAAGAAATGTGAGTGGTAGTTAAATCTACCTCTAAAAGATGGAAATTTGGAAAGATGAATCCAAAACTTGTGCTCAAAATGTCACTCTTAGCTGTAATACTTGTGAATTTTGCTAAGGGTCGAATGGCCACGTCACCACCCAGCGCCATTTTTCTTGATTTCCTTGTCTTTTTCGATTCAAACTCGTTCTTGATCCTTTCCATCAGGGATTTTCCCTTCTGATCCGAATTACTCGCTACAGCTTGCAGGCCCTGTAGAGGCCCTGCAAAATTCGATCTCCTTATCATTTTCTCTATGCATGGATACTAAATTTTTCACTATTCTGAAGCAGGATCAAAGAATTACCTGTGTCCTCCGAGCTCTGGGACAGTTTTCTTCTCAAGCAATTCTTCCCAGACACACTATTTAACCCTGAATTCTCAATTATACCATCCTCAGAAGAATTCGAAGCCGAAATCATTGAAGCTTGGGTGCTAGAATTCACAGGCAAAAAGAACATTTCGGCAACAGCAATCTTTCAGGTATTTTGTGGGTGGTCAGAAAGGAAAATCTCAGTTAAAATTTTCTCAGAATGATTATTCATACTTTCAAATCTCTCGAGACCTTCTGGCATAAATTTGGTTTTTCTGTCCCTCATAGTTTTTAGATAGATCTTTTTCCAATTTGATCTCTGTTTTTCCCCTCTTCCTTTCTTATTTTTCCATTCCTCTGCTCTTGCTTCTGATAGCCTTACTTTATTTGCTCTGCATTAATGGCGTATTTTCCCCCAAAAAATAAAAAATAATTGCAATGCCCGTCAGCCCTAGATTCAAATTCTCTCTCACTCCTTCATAGTTTTATGCTCTTCCCGGCTGCTCAAAGGGACTCTCTTCTCACTCAGTTAAGTGCATTCCACCTTGATCCATCAAAATTTATCAAATTTGGTGATTTTGCTAACCGGGATCCTCTGTCAAAAGATATGCATCACTTCAGCCCATATGCTCCTAATTGGGATACGCTCTCTCTGGACCCAAGGGGAACTCTTACTCTGCGAAGATTGGATGCTTCTGGAGTGCCAATTCCTCTCTTTCCGAGACCAACCCAACCAACCATCTCAGACGAGCAATTGGCTTTGGATTTTGAGCTTCAACAATCAAGAGCCCCCACAAATATTGAGCTTTTCAGAGGTATTCATTTAAACTCTCCTTTGATTGCCTCGAAAATTGATTCTTTATCAAAGCTTGCTGTTGTTGCCAAAGTTGATTCCACTGGTATAAAAATAGAAAAACTTTGGGACCATCTCCTAAGGCTTCACAAGGGCATTGTCATAAATTCTATCTACTGGCTAAGTTATCCATACATCCTGGTGGAATGTGGTTGCTCCAGGACTGCAAATTTCTTGCTTAAGCTTGGCCTCACAACATGTGACACTTCCCAAATATCCTTTTTAAAATGGAATGCCACCTTACCTCTAAATGAATTCAGTAAGTTTCATATAGCTTCTATCACCATGAGTGAGCTCAGTTCCATATATTGGAATGAAGACTGCTTCCAGTCTATCTTTAGCACCATTGGTACCTATTTGACCACAGAATACTCCACATATAAACCACCAAAATGCTTCATTCAGCTGGACATCACCAAAGCCATTCCCACTGCCATATCCTTTATAGATTTCTTTGGGAAAACCTCTATCCTTCAACTTAGATGGGTAGGACTACCAAATCTTTGCCAGACATGCAACTCAAGACATAAAGTAGGCAGTGAATGTATACTGCTTCAAAATGAAGCAAAAACATATGATATTCCAGAAAAAGGGATTGTTGATGCTGGGCCACCCAATCAAGCAGCTACCTCAACATTTCCAAACAGATTGGGATCCAATCAACATACAGCAATGGACACTAATAGGCCAGATCATAATACTCATTGGCATCAAAATGGATGGAACAAAGTCAATGGCAGTACAAAAAGAATCCAAAAACATAGAAATGCTAGGACTTTGGCACAGCAAAAATCTGATCTCAGCTACAGCTCTCAGATATCTGCCATAACATCATCTTCTGACAAGCAAATGAAGATTAAGGTTCTAAACAAAGGGATCTTCATCAAGGAAGATCGACCTTCAGGTTGTCAGGATAAACCTATTTTGGCAACAAAACAGTCTTCTGAGATGGCTAAAATAAATAAAGTAAACATTGAGCATAACAGGTATATGCTAAAAGGAAAAGGTAAAGCCTCACTTTTGCCTCCAAAAGTTGATTTGCATAAGACTCTTTCAAACATTATGAAGGATTCCAGGCAAATTATCAGTCAACAACCACTATCAAGCAAAGGATCTGCTGATATCCAAGTTGGAAACAAAAATACAGCTTCTTCTAATATGACAATTACTGAGAGAAGTAAATCTATTTCACAAGGTTTGAATGGGGTTTCATTACTTAATGAAAAAGGTATCGACCACAAAGAAAAGGGCAGCCAGATTACATCAACATCAACTGAGTTTTCTCCAGCTCCAGCCAAGGTTCCACAACACCATAATACTTTGGATCACCAAGACATTGAACCTGAATGAGATGCTACTTGATACACTGAAAGTATCAAATTCCTTTGCCATTCTTGCAGATATGCCAGATGATCCTGGTGCTGATAAAATTGCAGATGAAACCTGTATTGGTCCCATTGAGACAACCTCTCTTCACTCTCAACTTGAAAACACACCTCCATATACATCCATCACACATCCCATCCAAAATATTGCATTCCCATTCGAAACTGCACTTGATCCCCTCTTTTTACATGTTGACCTCTCTGAAACCTCTGAATCATCCTTACCCCCTACTAAGAATGCAGCCATTTCCCCAAAGATAGCTCAGCAATTGCAGGAATTAATGACAGACACTGAGGTATTGCCAGATCCTTCTAAACAGATGTCAGTGGCCCCAAAGGATAGAGATGAACAGATTAGAAATATCTCAAAGGGTTGGGAACACAATTTGCTGCATACAGATCATGAGCACACAGTAGTAACAGCAACAGCATGTGATCAGCACCAATCAGAGAAAACAACAGGAAATAATGCAAACTCCTCCCTACATCAATTGAGATCTACAGAGTCACCATACTTGGAACAAGCTACTACCAGGCAAGATCTTTCCACTCTAAAAGTTGCAGATAATTTGTTACTTAACTGCTCTATTATGGATAATAATGTGGATAATAATGTAATTACCCCCACAAACTTCACTGATTCTTCTTTAGCTGAGACTGTAGTCCATGAATGTTGCAAATCCAAATTCTGGCAGTGCTCTCACTCTGACATAATATCTAAAGAAAACAACTCTGCAGAACCTCACTCTGACAAAGAAAATGCCCCTGACCTCCATATTTCAAACACTGATAACCTATGGGATGGAGATATTTATTTGCTTGCTCATCAGGACAGTCCTATTGTTGACCACTCAACCAACAAATCCTCCAACAGAAATGGAAAGAAAAAGGGGAAAAACATTCTTGGACAAATCCAAAACACACCTGCAGCCAATACTCGACAAAAAACCAAAAGGGCTAGCAAATTCCACTAGCCATCCCCTAGATTGCTTTATTCTTAAATTCACCATGAAGATTCTCAGTTGGAATCTCAGGGGTATCAAAGGCCCTTTAAAAAGAAGACGGGCAATCTCTCAAATCAGAAGTTATGATGCAGATATCATCCTTCTTCAGGAGCTAAGACTTCCTAGCTTCGAATGCTCAAACTTAGCAGATTGGATTGGCCCTGGCTTTTCATCTATTTGGACTGAGGCCAATGGTACCTCTGGTGGCCTTTGCATTATTTGGAGACATCTTGTCCATAGCTATGTTCATACTAGCCCTTGCAGATCCTGGCAATCTGTCATTTACAAGCATAATGATTTTAGCTTTGGAATTATAAACATTTATGCTTCCACTAATTCAAGAATTAGAGCTAATACTTGGCCCATGGTTAGCAATTTTATTGCATCTCAAGACTGTGACACTTGGATCATGGCAGGGGATTTTAATAACACTCCTACTTGGGATATGAAGATAGGAAAAAATCTTAACATGTCATCTGAAGAGATTTCACAATGGGATCAAATGCTTGATAGGCACTTCTTTCAGCATATCCCCTCCTCTACCTCTGCCTACACTTGGTCTAACAAGCAAGAAGGAAATAGCAGGGTCTACTGTGCTCTAGACAGGTTCTACATAAATAACACTCAGAATGATATCTGGAATAACTGTCTGGTCAGCAGTGATGAGTGCACATCTATATCTGATCACCAGCCTCAATTCTTCACTATCAATCACACTCTATCCGTTAAGAGGCATGGCAATACCCCTTTTAAGCTGAATTGCTCCCTTCTCGACTCTGATACTTTCTGCAAGGATTTCATTGCCTTCTATGAAAGTCTCCCCAAAGTTAGATCTACAAATTCTATGAAAGCCTTTTATGCCAACTTAAAAGATTCCAAGATCTGGATCAAACAGTGGTCGAAGAGTCTACATGAAAGCAAGCAAGCAGAAAAAAGAGCCTATCTTAAAGAAATGAAAGAGGTAAGAATGCAGCTGCAGGAGGACCCCCTTAATATTGAGCTTCATTGGCAAGAAGGAAATCTTGAAAGGGTTATCAAAACAATTGAAGAGATGGAAGCAAAAGGAGCATCCATCAGATGCAAAATCAAGTATCTTTCCAACATGGACCATGGAAATTCCAAGTTCTTTTACAGAGTTGCCAAATCTAGACTTCTGAAGAGTCAACTGACCACTGTCAAAGATGAAAATGGTAATATCTTCACAGATCAAAAAGAAATTTCCAATTTCTTTTGCTCCAATTATGAGAATATTTTCTCCCAACCTATAGACAGCTCTGTACAAACTGTTGAAGCCAAAGCTTTTACTGATCTCATTGAAAATAATGGTCTCCATAGTAATTTGATCATGACCCCCTCTATAGATGCTATCCCCACTGCAGATGAGATCTTCTCTATCCTAAAGAGTCTTGCCAAAGGCAAAAGCCCTGGCCCTGATGGTCTTCCCCCCGAATTCTACATTAGATTCTGGGATACTATTAAAAATGATTTCATGCACATGATCAAGGGTTTTTGGAATTCCAACCATCTGCATCCTGCTCTATCTTCTGGCCTTATCACTCTTATCCCTAAAGTTGACAATCCTCAGTCTTTCTCAGACTGGAGGCCTATCTCTTTAACAAACTCCACTTATAAGGTCTGTGCTAAGATTATAGCTAACAGGGTAAAAGCTCATCTTCAAGAGGTCATCAGCCAGAATCAATCTGCTTTTCTCCCAAACAGATATATCCTAGATAACTATATTGCAGCCGTGGAAGGAATGCATTGGAACAATCTAACTAAACAAAATTGTATCTTATTGAAGTTATATTTTTCAAAAGCCTTTGACACTGTAAGGTGGAATTTCTTAGAGTTCTCCCTGCAAAAACTGGGCTTTAGTGAAAAGATTATTAAGCTAATCTTGGGATTAAATTCTAGATCCCAATCAACTGTTCTTGTGAATGGTTCCCCTGGATATTTCTTCCCTCTGGCTCGAGGTGTCAGACAAGGTTGCCCCCTAGCCCCTTATCTCTTTCTGGCTGTAGCAGAGATGCTAACTAGAGTGATTATACATCAACAGTCTGTGGGAAATATAGTTGGTCTGAATCTTCCTGATAATACTTCCAACCTTTCCATTCTGCAATATGCAGATGACTCCTTCAGCTTCCTCAAGAATGAGTCAAGCATCATTGCCAACTTCCTGAACATAATTCACATCTTTGGAGCAGCCTCTGGGATACATCTCAACAGAAACAAATGCACAATTATTGGGGATTTAGATGTTGATAGTATTGCTGGCATCAAGTGCATCAAATCAACTGAGACAACCAACCTTTTGGGTATGCCTTTGTCCCTCAATCCCAGTCTCAAAGGACTATGGACACCTATTGTTTCCAGAATCAGAAAAAAGCTAGGCAATTATGGAAATTGTCTTTCACTAGCAGGGAGAACCATAATTGCTAATTCTGTTCTTGCTGCCTCCCACATTTATTACTCCTCTGCCCTCTTAGCTCCAAAATGCATCTATCAACAAATCGAGAGAATTGTCAGAAACTTCATCTGGAAGAAGCACCATATGGTTAACTGGAACACTATTACCAGAAGCAAGAAGCAGGGTGGCATAGGATGTAAGAACTTGGCTCTTCAGGGCTATGCTTTGGCTGGAAAATATATCTGGAAATCCCTGTTCCTGCAGAATAATCCAGCCACATTATTTATCAAATACTGGCTTTCTTGCAGTCATCCTAAAGGACATCTTTCTATCAGTCATGATCTGCCTTCATCAACTTTCACAACTCTGAAACCTGCATCAAACATATCTCCTCTTATGAGAGGCATTATCTTGGCTTGGAACAAAGTTTACATTAACTTTGAACATTCAAGTATTCAGAATAGCCACTCGAGCACAAGCATTTTTTGGAATCCTAATCTTTCCAGAGACAATATTACTCCTTTGGCTATTAAACATCCTAAGTTGTACAAAAAGTGGACAGGTTATGGTATTTCAAAGCTTGGTGATTTATGGGTTCAAACAAGATGGATTTCCTGGACAAATCTGAAAAATAGGATCAGAGGCAGCTCATCTGATAAGCTTCTGTTTAGATTCATCAGGCAAAAACTTAGCAATATCAATCTCCTTGACAATCCTGTCACTGCTGATTGGTCCATTATGGGTAAGCCTAGCTACAATGTTTCCAAGGTCTACACCTGTTTAAATATGCCCCACCAGCCCTCCAAATCTAAACTTTATTGGGGACTCTCTGATGATTCTGAAAATAGGCTTTTTAAAAATATTTGGAATTCATACTTGCCCCCAAAGATTTTCTACTTTATCTGGCAAATCTAGAAACTTTAGCAATGCACTCGAATTCTTTAACAAATCTTGTGCATCCCAACTGCCCTCTTGGTTGCAACAATGTTGAATCTCCCTTAATCATTTTATCACACCTAACCCGTATATTAAGTAAAATATTAAAAAGAGTCCTCCAAATTGGACAAACAATGCAATTTAATTTATGAAATTGTAATGTGCAGAAATATAGAAGCTTGCACCTTGCGTGACAAAATCGAGCAACAAGATTGCATTGCATTTCAAACAAGGAAATTGGGCTAAATCAATGCAATGGGTTAGTGTGTAGTTAAAAAGAATTGCAACTCTTGTTTTTGCTTAGAATGTTTTAACTTTGTAGTTGTTTTGTTCCTTTTGTTAAGAGGAAATGAAATTACAATGCTAGCTTCACTTTAATGTCTCCACTTGTTGAAACAATACGCCATAGTTTAATCGATCATTATTTGACTATAATGTGTAGGACTTCCTGTAGGAAACCTCCATATGTAGGCAACGTTCACAGAGACTGCCACAGACTGACATAAAGTGGAGCATGTGGCAAAAACATAAAAGTGTGATTATTTTGGGAATTAAATCAATAGTTTGTCCTTCCTATATAAAGCAGTGTCCTATTTCTGTTCTCACCTATTTTCTTCCTTGAAAAGTACCACAATATGACACGTGTAGATTCCTTCATTGCGGGCATTTATAGCGGACAATCATGACACCTATATAATTATTATTTTTTTTGTTTTCACACATTTTCTCCCTTCAAAATTACTTGGACGAGACACGTATACATGCTTATTTATTAGGGAGGATTTCGTGACATCGACACCTCATTTATTACAGAGGAATTTGCGACGTTGACCTTTAGGCATTAAATGAAGCCGATGGATTGATTTATTGCAGAAGATTTACACTTACCACAACATGACACGTGTTAGACTCATTCAATGCGAGCATTTATGGCAGACAATCATGACACCTATATAATTGACCATGTAATTGAAGATTTCCGAAAAGGATTCAAGAAGCAGATGACCATGTAATTGAAGATTTCCGAAAAGGATTCAAGAAGAGGCTTCCCTCTTTCGGCCCTGATACTCTTTTAAAGGAAGTTGAAATGGACTATAAAACTTACCAATTCCCGCTCAAAGTTCCCACCAAATGCGAGATTGCTGACAGTAATGGTTACTTCCATCCGACGGACTGTGCAAATTGTGAATGCCAAAACTGTACCAGCATCAAGGAGCAGAACCTGGACAAAAACAAGACAAAGGTTTCCAATTCCAAGCAAACTTTGAAGTCTTCAGTCCCAATCATGGGAAAATACGACAAAATCAATGGTATCTCTTACAAGAATGCTTTACTCAATTCTTTAAATTCTGTTATTGATGCTAATGATTTTGCTGAAAAAGATGATCTTAAAGGAAAAGAGGATATTCTGGACCTGGGTAATATTGTGGATAATACAGCCAACACCAGATATATAAATCATGGAATTCTTATCCACTTCCCTCAAAGCTGTCCTTCCATTAGCACTGTTAAATATTGGATTACCAAAACTCTGTTAGTTCCAATATTATCTATCCTTAAACTGGACAGTAAGACCTATCAGATCATTTGTAGAGAAGAGAAGAGTGTTTCCATGATTCTTACCAGGAAAATCACCCTCATCTCAGGTTCTCCAGTTTATATAATGAAATGGGACCCTCTATTCATTCCAGGAGATTTCTCCACGATAGCTACCACCACCTGGATTTCTTGTTTGAATCTCCCTATGGGCTGCTGGACCATCTCTCATCTTAGTGCTATAGCCAGCAGTCTAGGGGAAATCATTCATGTCTCCATCCCCCAAACCAGTTTCCCCTCTGTCTGTATTCAAAAGAAAATTTATTCTAATTGGGAAGACTGTATCCCCTGTAAAATTCCTAAAAGGGGGCTCTTTGAGCTGAAAATTTCCTACTCCAAAACGCCTCTGGCTAAAAGTTCTCACCCTAGAGAGCATCATAAAGAGGCTAAGATCCAGCAACAGGAGGAGGCACATCATAAGCAGGAAGAAACCTATCAGGCCAAGCAAGTTTGGGTGCCCAAGGTTAAGAAAATGGAAGACAATTGTGTTAGCAAAACTGTCTGTAATACCAGCACAAGGGATATCAAGGAAGACAAGGCTGAATACAATATCATTGATTCTCAAGATAAGTATATTCCAGATAAAGGTATTTTCTTCCAATTCCCCTCAAAAGTGGTGATTAGAGTCGACCCTATTAATATGACTATCTCGACTATGGATCTTGGTATCTCAACCCTAGATTTTGATAAATTTGGCAAATATGAGGAAACCAGGAGGGACGACTCAGAAGAGGATGACTTTGAATTTCGAGTCAATAGCAAGACTTCCACCCTGGAAGACTTGACCTGGTCTACAATCAACAACAGAAGGAAGAGAGGTAAGAAAAATTTCAAAGAATACTCTTTGGGACCTCCAAGAAGATCACCAAGAAAGATCCTCCCCCCCTCCAATGGATATAAGTCTTAAAGGCATAACTTGGAATATCCAAGGCATCAATTCTAATATCAAAAGAGGTAGATTGAAGGTTCGCCTCTCTTCCATGAATCTGGATTTCCTTTTCTTTCAAGAGCACAAGATTTATGATGACAACATTAATTCCATTATTAAAGATGTTCTTCCTGTTGACTTTCAGCATTGGTCTCTCAAAGCTAACAACACTTCTGCAGGAATCACTATAGCTTGGAGCAACAGGCTTAACTTTGCTGACATTCAGATGGTAAATGACAACAGCTTTTATCAATGTTTATGCTTACCATCAGCCCCCGGAAAGAGTCAACCTTTGGGAAGTCATTAATAGGAGTCTAGAGAGGATTCCTTATGATGAGTGTATTCTAGCAGGAGATTTTAACATGGTCACCCATAGCTATATGAGAAGTGCCAATTTTAGGCCCCTGACTGATAATGAATTTGCTAGCTGGAATTCTCTTCTTCACTCTCATCATCTCTCTCTAACCAGAGTCACCCCCCACTCTTACAGTTGGAGTGACCATAGGGATCAGCCTGTCTGCTGCCTTCATGATAGATTTTACCTCAGTGAGGCCCTCTGGAACAATAGCACTAGGGTCACCAATTTAACCAACTATACTATTTCTGATCATTTTCCTCAGCTCATAAGCATCTGTGGTAACACTGCTCAAAGAAAAAGAAATTCTTTTTTTAAACTCAACACTAATCTCCTTGAGCTTGATGACTTCATGCCTAATCTGCAACAGGTTGTTTCTCAAGAGAGAAAACCTAATGGTAACACAGGCTGGATGGATTGGTAGGTGAGGGTTTCCAAAAGAATCAAGAATTGGCTCAAGGTTTGGGGAAAGGAAGTCCATAGAAGTAACACTGCTCATTTACAGGATTTGAGATCCCAGTTGGACTTAGCCCATGATCAGCACAAAGATGAAATCAAAATTCAGATAGAAAGAGAAGAGATCAGAATTGCCAGAGGCTGGAAAATTAAAGCAAAGGTAAAGGAGCTCAAAGAAGATGAGAGAAGCAATTCGAAATATTTCTTCATCAAAGCTAAGGGAAGGATTAAGAGAAATCACATCTACAGTATCCTTTGGGAAGGCAATAGCATTGACAATGATATGCAGCTCAAGGATGCTGCCAGAACTCACTTCTCCAGGATTATGGGGACTGAGGAAATATTAGAAGGGAAGATATTGAGAATTTTGTGTGTATTCAAGAAAAAGTTACTGATCTGATGAATCACAGACTTTCCAGGCCTTTTAATAATGAGGAAATGTTGAAGGTTCTTCAGGGAATGGAAAATGGTAAAACTCCAGGCCCTGATGGTCTCCTAGCTGAATTCTTCAAGAAATCATGGGATATTCTGGGTATGGATATAGTATCCCTTGCTAATGAATTTTTGATGACTAAGAAGCTGGGCTGCAGGATCAACACAAGTCTGATCGCCCTCATCCCAAAGATTGAACTCCCAGCTACTTTTTCTGACTACAGGCCTATCTCCCTAACCAATGTGGTCTATAAGCTAATTGCAGGTACCATTGCTGCTAGGCTCAAGCCCATCCTTGAGGAACTTATCAGCAACACTCAAAGTGCCTACTTGAGAGGCAGGTATATTCTAGATAATGTTGCTGCTGCTTCTTTAGGAATCTCTTGGGCCAAAGACTCCAATCAGTCAATTGGCCTCCTCAAATTGGATATTACAAAGGCCTTTGACACTGTAAGTTGGACTTTCCTTTGCTGGTGTTGCAAAAAGCTTGGTTTCTCTGATAATGTTATTTCTGTCTTCCAAGCCATTCTTAGCAATTCCAGATCTGCTGTTCTCATAAATGGGGAGTGTAGCCCTTTCTTCGACATTAAAAGGGGGGTTAAGCAAGGCTGCCCCCTTGCACCCTTCCTCTTCCTGATTGTAATGGAAGGTCTGAACAGCCATCTCAAGAGAGCCAAAGATTTACATCTAATTAAAGGTCTTAGCCTACCCTCCCAGGAGGCAGGAGAAATCTTAAATGTTCACTTTGCAGATGACACTTTTCTCTTTCTTCATTTGGAAGCACACTCCATTCAGCACACTCAAACTATTTTAGAAGATTTTGGCAAGTGCTCGGGATGCAAAATCAACCCTGCCAAGACCAAGCTTATCTCAAGGCATCAAGAGGAGGGTGAGCAAGCAGCTACAAACTTGGGTTGTATGTACCTCTCTCCCACTACTAAAACTAAAATTTTAGGCATCCCATATGCTATTAGAACTAATGCTTGTGAGCTTTGGGATGACTTGATTGACAAATTTTATAGAAAAGTAGACTCCCTTAATTCTAAATTCCTTTCTAAAAATGGGAGAGCCATTTTGGCAAATTCAGTCATCTCCTCCTCTCAGGTTTATCAATCCTCCATTATGGTGGCCCCTAAGAAGGTTCTGACCAAAATGCAAGGTATTATTGGTAGGTTTATTGCAGGAGGGTCAAGCAGGAGGTGCTGGATCCCCATCTCTATGGAAGAATGTTGCAAGCACAAAAAGTTGGGAGGTTTGGGAGTTATTAATATTGAGAAGCAGGCTACTGCTTTGGCTGCTAAGTACTTCTACAGAGCCTATAATAACCAAATCAATCACCCTGTGAGCATTCTTATCTCCCATTATGTCAGTAAATGCCACCCCTTTGGCTGGAGGAATCTCAAAATGCAGCTGCCCCATAGCATTTACTTCGACTTTACCATTCCAACTACAGTGCCTTTGATTATCAAAAAGTGGATCAGGGCATGGCAAAAGGTAAAGGGTATGTATACATGGAAGGAAGGTCTTTCTCAAGATCAACCAATTTTCTGGAGCCCCTCTCTCATTCTGGATGACCCTAATACCTGTCTGGCTGCTAATTTTCCTACTCTAGCCAAGCAATGGACCAATAAGGGAATTATTTACATAAGGGACATTACTGATAATTTTGTTTATCAGGATTGCAAATTTAGGAGATGATTCCAGGCAGTTTTTTAACAGCATCACCCAAAGGTTGGCAGTTGGAGTTTGGCATGACACAGATGTTCTTTGGCACATCAATGAATTCTGTGGATATAGAGTAAACTTGGCTTACAGGTACCTCAATAGAGGCCAAGAGAATTCTATCCACAGAAAATGGAATATTGATCCAGACAGAGCTTCCAGGAACCTGAGATTCATGTGGAAGAGTCCAATTCATCCAAAGATCAAGGCCTTTATGTGGCAGCTATGGCATAAAGCTTTAGCCACAAACAGAAAAAGATGGAGGCTAAAGATGTCTGATTCTAATATATGTGTTAGGTGTATGCAGGATCAGGAAGATGAAGAACACCTATTTAAAAATTGCTTATGGGCAGAATGGACTTTGGAGTTTGGCGGCGGGTTGAACATTCCTGGATTGGCCAATATGCAAATTGATGAAATTTTCTTCCCTGAGAACCCAGTGGAATGGAGGAGATACATTCTTCTTTGGAGAATGTGGAAAGGGAGGAATACCCTGAAAGTCGTATTTAATTAAAGTGGGACAAATCTCGAATTTTGGGACTCGGACTGAAAATGGGACAAATTTTTTTTCATTGAATCGTTGTTAGATCAGGGGGAGGGGAAGGGAAAGGGGAGAAGTTGAGAGAAGTAAGGAAGGGGTTAAGTTAGAAGAAGGGGGAGGGAGGAAGTTCAAAAGGGGGGTGAGAAGAGGGGGCAGAGGCAACTAGAGAGGGGAGGAGGACGGGCAAGAGGCAATTGGGAGGGGGGAGGGGGGATGGGAAAGAGGCAACCGGAGAGGGAGGAGGATGGGAAAGGCAACTGGAGAAGGGAAGGAGGATGGGCAAAGAGGCAACCGGGGAGGAGGATGATGGGCAAAGGGCAAATGGGAAGGGAGAGAAAGGGCAAAAGGGGGCAAAGATGTAGTAATTATAATCAATATAATTATAATAAATATAATTAACAAATATAATTAACATTATTATAATTAATTAAAAAAAACAATATATATAATGAATCAGGAAATAATAGCCAAGGTGATTTCTCGACTAGTGGGGCGAGAAGATGCCCACAAAATCAGACTCCAAAAAAGCTGCCAAGGGAGGATTGCTTGTTCTGTTGTTCTGGCTTAACGAAAAATCAAATCAAAGCTCCCCGGATTCACTAAGAAGATTGCATCGAGACAACACCCGGAACTCCGCTTTTTGAAAGTAGCTGAATCACAGAGCAACCTGGGAATGATGGACAAAATTTGGATGAGCCGAATTCGACCCTACTAGGTGCTGCCGCAGTCCAAAATGAGGGCGAGGAGGCCATCGCCTCGCCTTCGGCTTTGCCTTAGCCTCACAAGACATATGAGCTCCTTCTTTCATGCGACCATCTATGGCGTGGATAGGGAGGGATCTATGGCGTGGATAGGGAGGGAGGACTAAAAATAAAACTAAAAGAAATCCTTCCCGACTGCCGAGTCGAGAAGGGAGGGATAGGAGATCTGCAGATATTTATAAAGTAGGAGACATGGAAAATATATAAAGAAAATCCGGGAAGATGCAGAGGTAGCCGATTATCTGCTCGGACCTGCTGGCTGGAGGATCAGCTCAGATGAAGGCTGACCCATTCGATATCAAGATGAAGGCGATGCCATAGCTAGAGCTCAGAACTACATCTTACCAGCCACCGACCTCCGAGACTACATTCTCCAGCCTCCGACCTCCGGACTACATTCTCCAGCACAAACAAGCACGACGGACCTCCCAGATTTCCACACTCGCCCAGTATCTCGCTCGAAGCTTTCATCCTCTCATCCGCCAAATCCAAGGTATCCTTCACCTTCTGTAGCACCGGCCTTCCCGCGCAGTGAATCGCCCAGAAAAGATCGTTGTATTCCGGCGCTGGCTGATCTTCGCAGGTATCCAGCGCTTTATTCACAAATTCTTCAATGTGTTCTCCGATTAATGCAGGCAGAATCCGACCTACAATCCCTGTGATACCTATTTCTCGAAGACGGACTTCCACGGCCTCCTCTGTTCCGGCAAGTACGTTTTCCCCTGCCCAGTGGATCTCAAATAGGGTTTTTTCTTCAGGAGTCGGATCTGCGCCTACTATCACAGCGGCAGCGCCATCTCCGAATATGGCTTCTTGCACCAGCAGATGTGGCATGTGCTCGTCCGGCGGATGAACCCATAAGGTAGTGTCTTCGCATGCTACAACCAAAACCCTAGCCCCTTTGTTGTTTTCCGCTGGGTAAGAACTACATCTTACCAGCCATAGCCAGGAGCTTCAATGCTGTAGCCAAGATTTTGGGCGTTCTCCATAGCCATGGCGTAAGTGTACCAAATTTCAGCACATGTCCTAAATCTCTCTTGTTTTCAAAGGTATGTACCAAATCCCCTCCCCCCCTTTTTTAAATTTCAAATTTCGAATTTAAGCATGGGTGGGAGAAAAAAGCGGGATATAAATTGTACGTAAGAAAGAAAGGCGGGGTATAGCGTGGCCAATTATTAAAATCCTTATGATTAAAATCCTTATAGCGTGGACTATCATTTTATTAGTGTCACCCATATAAATATTTGAATTTTTGTCGCAAATTGATAGCATGGTTGTGTGTTTATATATGTATGCTTGTATAATCATATTTTACCCCTTATGTTGACCTTAGAGTTGCTAGGCATATTATTCTTATATCTAAGATAAAAAGTGGACCGTGTGCTAGTATGCTAATGCGTGTATTATGAAATTGTGGTAGTATAAAGTACTAATGTGTGCTAATTAAGGTGTGCTAGTATAAAAATGCTAATGTGTGCTAATACTAATGTGTGCTTTGTATGGACCGTGCTATGGGTAAACATTGATATATTATAAAAGGGGCAGGGTCTATTTTTTCGTATATGTATACATGATAAATGCATGATATGGTGTGCATTAGAAAATACATAGAAAATACCATTGCTGGTCCAGTTAGTCATGATTGGTGCTCTATGAGATTGGAGCTAGAAATTATATTTGTAGGCAACTGCATTTCTTGAACCTCGAAATCAGTTTTCCACCACGAAGCTGCCTTTCTCGACTTCAAGAAGTCGAAAAGGTCCTCGAGGATCAAGCGTTCTCGACCTCGAACTCGTTTTTCACTTTGAGCTTCCTTTCTCAAATTTCAAAATCGCTGCGTTTTACTCTCGATGCTTTTCTCGACCCACGAGTCGAGAAAGGCCCTTAAAAAAATTTTTCTTGAAAAAAAACCTTTTTTTTTCCTAGTTAAAAAAAAAAAAAAAAAAAAAAAATTTTTACTATGAGTTACGCCGACTCACGAAATCGAGAAAGGCCATTAGAGGGGCTTTGAGGGTCTTTCTCGACTTCGCGAAGTCGAGAAAGGCCCTCAAAAAAAATTTTTTTTTTGCCTACTTAGAAAAAGAAGGAATTTTTTTTTTTGTTTTTTGTTTTTTGGGCTCTAAGTTACATCGGGGGGCCTTTCTCGACTTCATGAGTCGAGAAAGGCCTCATACCTACATTCTTCGAAATGGCCCTTAGAACCGGTTGTTTTCTTATTTGTATTGTCTCGTAGCATCACTTGCACTAACTTGATTTTGCCTTTCCCAAGACAAATCGCGAATGACGGGAGACATGATCGGAGCCATGTCGCTAGCGTGTTCGATTTCTATTCTCTTCAAGTTGCTCTTGTGGCTTGGAACGCCTCGCACCTTGCTCTGCATGTTGTTCCCAGTAGGTGGTCTGTGTGCGAAGATGATGTAATATTTGTGTCAGCCCGACCATCATAGTATCTTCAACCATTGTAAACTTTGGTTTCAATCTAGAACTTTGATTTCAATCTTTAATGAATTTCCTTTGTTTCAGTTGCATTGTTCTTGTTCTCGACTCGCTAATCAGGGAAAACTGGAGGAAAGCTTCGATGCAGAGTTCTAGACAAAAAATCGAATTAAGGATAGTTTTCGGGTCGGGGTGCTCTTTTTCATGTAAATTAACAGGGTTCCGAAAAAAAATGGGAATGGAATGAGTCCCACTTTAATTAAATACGACTTCTGATCTTTAAGGAAGAAATTATCTGGCCCAATGCCATTATTAAGCAAGCCCAATATGATATAAATTGGGTTTTGGAAATCTTCGGGAATCAGAACTAAGTCCTAATCCTTTTATCTAATGTTAATTTTGTCTTTGTGTGCAGGAAACACTCTGATCATGTTCAAAAGATTGAGGTGGAGAAGGATGAATCTCCATGCGAATGCGCAATGGCTAACACAGTTCGGGGTGGAAATACCAAACGAGCACGGGGATAATTGTCAATGCAACTGTGCCTGCACTGCTTACTTGGATGAAAGAAGATACATTCTGTGTACAGCCAAGGATAAAAAGGACAGATTCAATCCGGGGAAGGCCCACATGTGTAAATGCCCTTACTGCTTGTTCATTGTTGCCAACAAGGGCATGGGAAGGAAAGACCATTCCAACAGAGAGCCAAAGAAAAGGAGGTACTCGGGCGAACATTGACCACTGCCTCTCCAGAATTATCTAACTGTCTGAAACTACCAGATACTTATAATTATGCTTATGTCTTTTGGTTAGTTTAACTTTATCAGGGTTTTCGACCTACCCTTTCCTAAAGGTCTTCCTTTTTCAAAAAAGTATCATATAGCTTTTTTGAACTATGTACTTTATCATACACTCTTAATACATACTTAAGCCTTCAATTAAAAAAACAAAAAATAATTAAAAACTAGCAGTACTGCAGGGTTGGGAAGAAGGCTAAGGCAGAAATTTATAACCTAAAGAACAATCCTTAATACGTGAGTACAGAAAAATGCATAGACAAAGGCCCAAAAGACTATGAGGCTCGTGCCCTACGGATATGTGGTGAAACAATACATGTGAAAGAGAGAAAATGGAAATCATGTGCCACTAGATCAATCAAATTGAAAGAAGCAACTTGAGGTATAGTTCCAAATGTCTAATCTTTGGAATGGAAATAATGAATGAACAATCTTAATTACTTGTAAAACGCTAGGGGAATACTTGCAAAAAGGATGCTAACAGAGCAAAATCCTAAACTAAAACTAGTTCCAAGAAGCAATATGGTTATTATTGTGCATACTATTGTGGTCTTAGAAGGTGCAACTCAATTTAAATAAACAAGGCAAAAGTTTTAAATGCGACTTTACCCATGAACTTCCCAGGAACCTATATACAGTATTGCAGGTGTCTTTCATAATAAGGAGCTATAAGCAAAACACAAAACACAAAACACTATGACGTTAATCACCAAAAATAAGATGCAAGCTAAAAGCAAAAGTGGAGACATCAAGACTCCAAAATTAAAATGCACACCTCTTGTCAACACACCTACATCTAGATGAGTCAACATAAACATTTAAATCCTAGTTGCTCAACCCATAAGCAACCGCAACAGAGGGTCAGAACTAGAACGTTGCCATCATTATCAACACGCAATCCCATTTTTGCAATGCCGAAGAAGGAAAAACAACCATAAAAATTACCTTGAATGCTATAAAGAGAAAATACAAACAAATTAGAGATGAAAGTTTGGACCATAGAGAAGGAAAGTTGTCTAGCTTAATAACTGAAAATATACTTCAAAATTTCAAACCCATTAGAGTCTTAAGCCCATCCACGTGCAGTACTGTGAAGGACTTTGCACATATGGTACCAATCATCCGTATGTAGGCAATGTATGCATTTGTATCCGATGCACCTTACATTCCCTTCTGCTTACTACTTGCTTTGACTCTTCATTGACTCCATTTACTTGGTTTAGAATGTGCAGTGTTGATGGAGTCATTTGCTTAACACCCATGCGTGAGTCGAGCTTGTGCCTTGAATATGATATATCAACATGATGACAGTCCATCTTGCGATAAAGTAGAAGAAAAGAAGCAGACTGCATGGTAAACTGGGCTGCATAAGACAAGATCTAATTGCAATGGTTTGTATTTGCTTCTTGAAATTACTAGAATTGCCCTTGAACAATTGATGGCGCCTAAGAGCCATTGGTTTAGGCAATGTCATGGATGATGCAATAAGGGATTTCTATAGTCGTTTGTCAGAAGCGGACCCTACGCAAGATGACAATGAAAGATACGCTTGGATAACCAACAATGTCCAAAGAGTAGCAAGAACATTGTAAATGAGGTTGAGCATTTAAGAAGCCTACGCTTGAAAGAAGAGTTTTGTGGCTAAAGTATGGGATGAGGCATGGAATTCAAGAACAAACGCCTAAACATGCGCCTGAGAGGGGGGGGAGAGGGAGGGGGAAGGGAGGTGGAGGCAGCTGATGCGTGGGGAATACTAAGGGCAGATGCTACAACAACATGGTTTGCATACAATGATCCATCTCTACTACTTCGCAGGGAACTCACACCATCAACTTCTTTTGGAGAATTGTACAGATGCAACATTTGGGATTGGAGTTCCACCTGAACAAAAAGTATTGTGGGATGTTCATAGATCTACAAACAACCAGAGAGCGGAAAAGTGACGCCCTTGCTGATAAAATTGTGCAGGATTTAAGGGAGTGTGCCATCCAAATCAAGCATGGTAGTATTGTAAGTGCCATTGGTAAAACATTTGAATTGAAGCACCTTTTCGAAATTGGAGGTGATCAGAGGGGCCTGACAGTGGCCAAGGAACAAGGAAACAGGAGCTACGTGGCAGACTTTGCAATTAACACTCCTTCATAACCATCTTAGGCAATGAAGTCGCGCAACAAGAACATAGTAGATTGTGTCACTTTCTAAAATACATGACTAAGGTAGTGAGAAATGGAACGCAATAAAGTTACCCTGGTTATGGGTCGTGGCACGATCATCACCGTGGGTTATTCTACGGGATGGAATCACCCACCGTTGGGATTGCGCCATATCAGCATGACCAGGGTAACTTTATTGCGTTCCATGAGAAATGATGCAAAAAGCAAACACCTCGATCTCTCCCAGCTTCTCAACACATTGACTGTTTGCTTTTGCTGCTCCACTATTGTAGGCATGTGGCCAGACACGGATTTCACTAATAGTAAATGGTGGACAGCATACAAACCCTTACTGTAGAAAGGGCTATAAGATTCATTAGATTCATATAGAACTCTGAAGTGAATATCGACACATCATTTGATGTCTCCATTGCATTGATGCATATTCATTTTTTTCATTTATTTGTTCCACCTTTTTAGGTCTTTTTCCTTCCTTTGTTGTTACTTCTGCTTTCATGCATTTGTTTAATAGTGTTCATATGTGGGCATTTTCCCTGTTTGGCATCTTCTGTCAAAGTGTAGATAATGTAATCTTGTTATTGAAGCATTGTATAGAGCTGTTTGTACATGCCAACCCGTCCATACCTATCTGTACTAGTACTCTATATAACCATATGATGGAGCGGCAGAGATCAAACAACAGAGACAATACATTTGCACCTTCATCAATCGTTACTCCAAGCTTGGTGGACAACCCAATGTCAGCACTAGTAGCACACCATCAGAACCTCCCCCACCAACATGTACTTCCAAGTGATATAGTGATCTGCAACAAGAAAAACTAGGCATTGACATAGTCGCACATCAAACGTCACATAATATTGCTCCAAGCATGAGAATTAGAATGGCTTCTTATGTAGCTCTTATATATGCGAATGACAAATCGATCTGTGTTCTAATCCGAATCATTTAGTTATAGAAATGTCAAGCAATCAAGTAATATCAATCATTTTTGAAGCCCTACTTTGTTCTGCTTTGCCGAATCTTGCCGGATCTTGAAGCCTTGCTGTGTTTTGCCGGATCTTGAAACCCTGCACTGCTTTGCCGGATATACTGCTCTGTTTTGCTCTGCTTCGCCATATCTTGAAGCCATGCTCTGCTTCGCCGGATTTTTGAAGCCCTGCTCTGTTTTTGAAGCATCTGAATCTTCGCCAGATCGCTGAGGTAAAAACGTCCCCAACTTCTATATTGTAGGGGAATGGAGGTTGGGGCCTCCATTCCGGTTTCCAGGCCCCAACCTCCATTCCCCTATACAATTAACACTTAGTTGAGGGTTTATCTTTTTCCATGTCTGAGTTCATAAAAGCTGTGACTGAACCTGTTTTTTCAACCCTGATCTACTCTAATACGCTTGCTACTCTCTTTTTGTTTGGGTCCCATAGGCCAATAGGTCCGTGGACGCTAAAAAATCTATTCTATTCTATTCTAACTTCGCTTCATCAGGATTCATTCTGCTTTAGGCCTTTTGATTCTAGTCCGACCCCTCTGGGCAAACAAGGTGGCTTCCTTTTATGGGAGATCATAGTTCGAGCTTCAAAATGGGGGGTTTTTACCCCTTTAGCTCCAATCCAATCAACACTAGGAGGAATCGAGAAGAGGAAGGAGTTAAAACTTCAAGCCATCTGACTCTAGCCCTGTGTGTGGACGTCGAGCAAACTGCTCCCCAACTTCTGTATTAGAGGAAAGGTTATGGATTTGCCCTTGCTTGTCGCCCAAACCCTCACAGCCGCCTCAAAACCCGAAACCCTGTACAATACTTGAGGGTCCATGTCCTTAAAAAAACATTTCTAGCTTGGCAAAAAAAAATTAATGCTTGAAAAAGAAAACCCCATCTAAAAAAAAAAAAAAAAAAAAATATCCATTAAAACCTCTTTTCCCAGACCAAAATTTGGTAAAAGCCATTTGCCAATATGAGGGTCCCCTTTTTTTTCTTTTTTTTTTAAATGGAGGACTTGCTCACCTTGTTATTTTCTATTCTATCTATTTTGTTATGAGAGAACTTTCGCCTCCATTGAGCTGCAACTGGCCCGCCAAATCAGCCTGGCTAAAAAGCTAAAATGGGTTGGGTGTCAGACTCGGGCATCCCTTTTTAAATGAAAAAAAAAAATCAATTTATTTCAAATTCAATGCTCAATTTCCGATCTTCTCAATTATCAGTGGCTTGGACAAATGCAATGGCAACATGTTTGACTTTTGTATATGCAAAAATTGAGAACTCTTGTACCTTTATATAGACAAATAGACTTTTATTTGAATTTATTGATGGTTCCAGTATTAGCAAACTTGTTTTTGTATACTGATAAGCAAATTCCTTGACATTTGAACTGCTATAGTTTTCTCCCTCTCTCTTAACCTTCCAAGCATCAAATATATTGTACCAAGCTTGGGCATCTTTCCCACCTAGAGTTATTGAATACCAACATCACAAGTTTAGATGATCATAGGTGATTCAACCACTTGACTCTTTTTTGTCAAATTGACGATAAAGCAACTTCTTGGATTAAACTGGTCTATATCATCGCAATAAATCCTGCAAGTGGAATCCAACCTTTACATTATGCAATCAGTCTCTTCATTAAGTTGGAAGCTCCAGGAGTCTCCATAGAGGTCAAGATTTTTGTCTCAAGAAGTCATTCCAATCACTTGCATCTCCAAGAAATAATACACAACAGTAAAATATATGCAGACACAATTAATGCGTATTTCACCTAAAATTATATGAAAATTAAAACTTATAGAAAGAAATATTAAATGTCTATGCATGCACTGCCTATCGCTTTTATGTTCCGCTCAAAATCATGCTACTGAATCATGTAATTCACCATAGCCCAACGGTATTTTCCAGCCAACTAAATTCAACATCAGCCATACAAACATTGATAATATATACTTATCGTTAGAACATTATGTATACCTACCCTCTCCCCCATACCAGCTACCGCCTGGGATAATTGTCTTGTACAAGCATAATCTGCATGACTTATTGTGGTATAGACATACCTACATTAGTCTGCTCAATCTTTCAGTAACCCTAATGTACAAGAATGTGGAAACATAGACTGCAGAAATGCTTGATCTAGCAAAGAGCTTGAATAGATAAGCATCCGCTATCAAAAGCCTTGCCTTGAATTCTGTTTGAATAGATAGCCATCTGCTATCAAAAGCCTCGCCTTGGATCCTTAAAACCTCTAGAAAACTGTTGAAAAGACACACATACTTAGCAACCATGATCATGATGTAACAATTGGAACAAACAATCACAACAAGGTAAACGTGAGCTCACCTCCTCTCTAAAGCTTGATGTAAAGTTTTTCATATTTTCGGCAATCTCTTCCTTCTGTGCTAAACCTGCATTAGCAGATCATGTGAACATGTATTTCTGATTCTATTCCTAAAGAATCTCAATTTGGGTTAACCAATGAATCAAGAACCACATGCATGCAGCAGCACAAGGAGATGGTTAATGTATGAGCCTAACTCTCTGTTTAACACCTATTTACAGAATTTAATGTTATAAAGAACCTTCCTCGTATGCTAGAATCCTTCTTATAGCAATATCAGAAACAGAAAAAGGAGACATGGAAAATATCATTCCTCAACCAACTTCCATTTGCTTATCCAACTAGAGCTGATGCAATAATAATAGCAAATGCAGACCAACAAAAATATTGAGGATAACTTCCATTTGCTTATCCAACTAGAGCTGATGCAATAATAATACAAATGCAGACCAACAAAAATATTGAGGATAATTTTCCACCAACATCATGCGCTTTTCAAATACTTTCCTAGAGAAGTATAATATAGCAAAGCAATAGATTTTAGAAACATATATATAGAGTTATAATAATTACTACGACTGCTTGAAATAGGAGTCCGAAGCAACAGAAATCACTCCAGAATGGAACAGTAACCGATTGTAAAACATGAGAATGACAAATCCCCAATCTGACTAATGACAAAGGCCAAAACTGTGGAGGATGATGAACAACCATGAAGCCGGTTTTAATTCGAATGAACATGCCAAATATATTTTATAAGAAATAAGTTGCACAATAACCTTCCTGATTCCCCAAAAATGGCCTGGCAGGGATAGGCAACAAGGGCAATTTAGAAAAACCCATCCATATACCTTTCTGAGCAAATTCCTCGATCGCCTTAGAGGATCGCACTGCAAACCGTTGGAAGGTCACACTGGATTGAAGAACACAAAATAAGAAGACGTCCATTAAATAGGTTAGCTATTGCTAGAAGTTGCGGATACGTACCTGTTGGAAAGACGCTGCACAAGCCACTCATTCAAAGCGTATTGCACAGCGCGAACTAGAAAGCCTCCGCCGGGCGCCATTTCCACGGACAGAATCTGCCCTAATCACAGTCAACTTAAACCTTCGCCACGTGGATTTTTCCTTTGTAATACATCTTGGCCATACACATAAGCATTCACCCAGGATGGATAATGCTCGTATCCTAGTATTGCTCTTCTTGTTGTTCTTTAATAAACAAGGCATGCCGTGGCACTACCTATTGCCCTTTATGTGCTAGGTAGCCGGCCAGTTGTCGCGGTTTCCGGCCGGTAAACCGGCAGTGGCGCTGCCGCTGCCGGTGCCGCTGCCGGGTTTACCGGCCGGAAACCGCCCAACCGGGCCGGCTACCCCAAATAAGGGAACCGCTAGTGCCTTGAAATTCCGGTGATCACGTGGGATTTTCCGGATGACGCATGCGATTTTTTTTGCGTGGCGGGCAATTTTCCCCTTTTCTCCCCGCGACGGAGGAGCGGCCAAGCTTTGGCGATGGCGCCGATTTTTCTCGAGGCGCCATTGTTTCTTTCTTGATTTTCAGGTTCGGGAGCATGGCGCCATTGTTTTTAGTGCTTTTTTTTTTCTTTTGTGATGTTTTGACGTCGTTTTCTTGTTTTTTTAGGTTCTGAGGCTGCTCAGACTTCAGGCATCAAGATATTTTGTTAGGTTCTGCCGATTTCTCGAAGATTTTGTTAGGTTCTCCCGATTTTTTGAAGATTTCTTGAAAACTTTGTTAGGTTCTGCCGATTTCTTGAAGATTTTGGCGATTTTGGAGTCCGGATTTGCGGCATTTAGTGTTGCATGCAGACTTTACTTCGATTTTCATAATCTTTGACGAGTTTAGAGTCCGGAGTTGCGGGATTTAGTGTTGCATGCAGAGTTTACTTGCACAGGTAATCTTTTTGTGTTGAATGCAGAGTTCAGTTGTATAGTTCAAACTAAGACTGTAATTTCTTGTTGCAGATTTGCAGAAATGACAGAATCAAGGTCGATGCTGGTGATTAACAGTTAAAAAATTATGAGTGATTACTGTAATTGTCTGGTTAAAAAATAATGACTAATGGTGTGGTAAAAAAATATGACAATGATCTGTTTACTTGTAATGGCGGTGCTCTAAGCGGCGCCGCCAACAAACAATAAACCCAAAAAATTACCTAAAAGGAACAAAGCCTCAAAAATCGAGGAATTTCAAGGCACTAGCGGTTTACGTTACTGATTATGGCATTGTGGATGCTCTTATTATATATTTACTAGAAATATTGGCCAATGTTGCTGGGCATAACCTGAAAATAGTAAATGATACACTGTAGACTAGACTGTACCAATGAGAAAGAGAGCATTATAATGAAAAAATACTCCATCATTATTTGACTTTTTTTCCCCTCTCCTTTCCTTTTTTTTTTCCTTGGTCTGCATGGGCATTCTATCTACTTATCCATCTTTTGCCCTTCCCCACTTTTTCACGTCCCCCTCCCCCCAAACTCTTTTTCTTTCTTTTTTCATATTTCAATTATGTGCTTTTCCTTTTCTCATTTTCTTTGTTTTTTGCTTGAACATGTTCCCCTTTCCCTTTTTCTGTCCCTTTCATGGGATGCCAGCACCCTGAACAGGTCAAGATGGCACATTATTAACGCCACATAAAATCCCATGTTGGAGGGGGGCCCGCAATGCTATATACGCACTCATCTACCCATGAAAAAGCGCAGATCCATTGCTTCTATTTGCACTGGTGCACACCATCTCCGGATTGAGACGGGGAGATGGATTGGGGAGCCGCGTCGTCAGGAGAGGCTTTGTCAACGCTGCCAGGTTGGAGCTGTGGAAGACGAATGCCACACACTTCAGAGTTGTCCGGCTTTACAAGAAGCTGCCATGTCCTGTTCCAATACAAGTTGGAACTTTTTGTACTTTTGTGTCATGCTTCATTTGTGATTGTTTTCTTCATGTACTTCACGTTCTTCCAACACACGTTGGAAGTTAAACTTCCTGTATAGTTGTGCTAATAGCTCATGAGTGTCATGCTTCATTTGTGATTGTTTATGCTGTCATCACTTGTATCTTCGAACATGTGTTGGAAGTTTTTTTTTTTGGTTACTTCAGTGCTAGTAATTTCAATGAGTTTTATGCTTCACTTGTCTTAGTACGAACATCTTGGAAATGGAGTTCATAGCACTGTTTTTCTAGCTGTACAAGAGAAGCATATCCTTTTGCAATTCTTGCCTGACCAGCCTCCCTCAATATGAAAAGAGGGCCCGCGAACTCAACCCCCAAGTAGGTGTATGTAGAAACAATTTCTACAGGCTGTGCTTGAAGAGTTATTTTTCCAAATTTTCCAAAAGGTATTAAATAGCATCACTTTGGTCTTGTAGAGATTTACTTGCAGCTCTCTATCTTTGCAAAAGGCTTCTAGGGCAGCCAAATATTTTTGGAGCCCTTGGGGAGATGGTGAGATTTGAGCCACATCATCCGTATAAAGCAAATATGGAATGCATTCCTAAGCAAGCAATGGAGCCTTCTCCGCCTAAGGACTGAACAAAGTTTTCAAGCTCGTCAATGTAAAGGCCAAATAGAGTAGGAGAGAGGGGACACCCTTGTTTAACCCCAATTGTACTGAAAACTTCCTTTGAAAACTGCCCATCTATTTTCACTCTACCTATTACATTCTCATATAATGTCAACACTGCCCAGATCAGCTCGTGAGAAAGCCCCAACATTTTGAGCCTTTGAAACAACCTGTTCCGAGGAACAGTATCAAAGGCTTTTCGGAAATCAACAAACAGAAGCGATATTTGTGTATTTTCCAAGGTGCACACATCTCTGATCAGTAGCTTCTCCGTCGTGCTCAGCAGAAGATCACTAAAGCTTATCGTTGCTCATCTCTAGCTGATGATAAAAAAGAGATAATTTGGCAGATGTATTTACGGTGTTCTTCTTATGCATAGACGGGTGTTTCTGCCTAGCTGGGTCAGCCTATCCACTAGGGTTTTATTCCTGTCTGTGCATTGTGTATTGCGCCTTTGTTCTTGTCAATAAAAAGAGTCTCACGTCCTTCAAAAAAAAAATGATTGTATGGTCGAAAAACGTGCTTTGTGAAGTGCCTTATTCGGTTTGTCATTTCAAATGTGAATTACTCTATTAGCAACAGCATATTTCAGTTGCTACAATGCTAACACAACCACAAGCACTATATATAGAAATATTCTTTTCATGCATAGCATCTTCTTATGCATTTCGAATGAAATATTCTTGACGTTCCATATTCATTGAATTAGACACCAAGGCATAATTATAGGGAAAATGGTGAATATGCATCACTTAAGCTGCGGATAGGATAATTATGCAAAGGCAATTGCACAATAAAAGTCTAACACAAGTTAGACAATTATCAACATTCTATCTACTTACTTAAAATGTATCTGTATCTATGTTTTGTTGATGTCTTTAACTACTTTTAAGAGTGACTTTTTTTTTTTTTTTTTGAGTGAATGGGTTTTTTTCATTAATTATAGAAAAAGGTACAACATATTGAGTGAGCCTTTATAAGTAGGCTACTCATAAAAAAGCATGCAGATAAATACAAGTAAGATAAGTGCTGTGAGAAGCACATAGTAGTGTCCAAAATATTAATCAACCTTATTAGTAGCTGGTAAGTTTGTTGTGCTGCAACTAAGAGAAACATTGTTGAAAAAGTTCAGCAACATCTGCCTTAACCAGTCAAAGACCAGTCAAAGATCAATTCCTGCAAAATAGATTAGGTGCAAATAAAATGTTGTAATTATATGAAGATCAGTATGTGGTCCCAATAGTGTGAGGTGCAGGTCAACGAATAGGAAGAGAGTGGAGATGTCAATGGAAGTGGTAGGAGCTAAGATATTCAAAGTGAGCTTGGAAGTGAGGTTGGAGTATAAGAGTGCGGCCATTTCCCCAATTCAACTCAATAATCAGCCTATCTGCATTTGTGGTGGACATTAGAATGATTAATGTGCCATATGCATCTGCCAAACCCCTGTAGTGGTAATAACATTCTCTATAATTCTCAAACTGTTGATCAGTCATTCTTCTGCTGTTACATTCCAGAAACCACCATAACTGCACCATTAGATATGTGCTTCTGCAGAATTCCATAGCCCAATCTAGTTCCTCATCAGGGATGTATGGTATGTCGATATCTGTGATGCCCCTGACTGGACCTGTCCACATGTCATATATATATGTATACTGTATATCATGAACTAGCCTCTGTCCTGGGAACAGTCTGTATTCTGCTGGCTCAACCGAAGTGCCAATGTCCCTACTTAGGTTCCTCATGTAATCTACCAGTAAAAAATTAAGTGTCAGTAAGAGATTCATGACAATGTAGTTTAAATATTTTATAAGCACCCAAGAAATTGCCTATACTTAGCCATTTATTATCCAAAGAATCTAAGGAATCTTTATGTTGGTGTATCTGACTTGTTGCAACCATTTCTATGTCATATATAACTTGAGTTTTAATCCAGAATATTGAAATTGTCTTTCCACCATACTGACACTTATTTCTATGCTTCCATACATTCCACAAAGCAATGTAACATAAGGAATTTTTAAAAGCATCATCATTCATCAGGAACTCAAGCAAAGTAGCAGGACAAGTGATATTGAAAGTATATTCAAACCATCTCCAAAAAGAATTTAGAATAGCACAGTGAAGGTTTGCATGCATCAAGCAGTGTCAACCATAAAACAGCATTGGGCAGAAAAGGCATTTGGTTCATCAAGTCCTCTGCAACATTCAACAAACTAGCGCCACAAAAATAATGCATGATTCACTTGCATGCTGTTTTGCAATGACATTTGTTCATTTTGTTATGCCATAGATTACGAGGGATATCTTGTATTATCCTATTTTCCATGGGAATTCCCTTCTCCTAAATCTCTAAAGAAAAGCATCTTAATATTAAAAAACTACCAACAAAGGAATTACTTGAGGTTAGCACAGTGGTGGAAGAGAATGGTGAAGAAGAACTGAGGCGAGTAAATTTAGCAAAAACTCAAAACCAACATACATTGAAGGTCTTGGCTGATTAGCATTCTCAACTTGACAAGCTCCCTATCGTCCAAGGACAGACAGATATGATAATGAAACCGCCTGTAATGAGAAAAGGATGACTAATGCGAAGGGAGAGCTATGGAATAACTTTTTCTGGAAAATCAAAGGGCGATTCCTTAAGAAAGGCATTAGCAGTTGTGGAAGACAAGGTGAAACGTGTTAGTCTGAGTGAATCTCAGCCACAAAAAGGTGGCTAAAGCACATCCCATTGATGTTATTTGGTAAGAAATGTTTTTATGTTGTTCTTAAGCCTGCAAATTTAGAATCCTTACTGCACTTTTACACAGAATAACATCCTTCAAATCTTTAATCTATCCATATGGGGTGGGTGTTAATTCATCTAATTATAATTCCCTCATAGAAGGGGCACATGGAGCACAAATGGTGGCATTCATATGCAAATAAGAGTGTTGGATAACTGTTTAAATAGCCCCTATCTTGGATGTACCATACATAAGTCTATCACTAAGCTTTACATGTTTCCATTTGTTTTGCGGTGTACTGTAGTGATGGACTTGCATTCTGTTATAGCTTATGTGGGAGGTTTGGGTGTTCAAAGAAACAATTTCCCTGCCCATTATAGTTTATTGTCTGTGCAATATCATGGTCTCCAAGTTTGGCACAAGCATCAAGAATACCAACAAATATCATCATCTCTTCCGTATGCATTTCCCCCAAAAGTTTTAAGCCTTCCTTCATGCAGCCATGCTTTGAGTATGATGTTATCAAGGATGTCCATAGTATTATATCCTTCTCATTAATCTTGTCAAAGACCCTTTGTGCATCCTCCAGTCCATTAAACCTTCCATACATGTACACAAGAGGCATGCAAGTGGATATATATGTATCTATAGAGGCAACTCCCCCAACAAAACAAACTGCTTATGAACTTCATTTTTTGTGTTTTGGATTGATCCAGTGCATCAATAACCAAATCTAGGATATACTGGCAGAACAAAGATGGACGAAACCGTTTCCCCTGCCAATGAAATGAGCTTGCCCAGAACTTGTATGGGATTCCCAGAATCAATAGACTGGGCTCCTTGCAAATTACTTAAATACATTCTTCCATATCTAACCTTACTCTGCTATATCCATGCATGCAAGAAACCACCCAAAAGGAGCGACCAAAACAATCTTCTAAAGATGGAAAAGCAAAGGACATTGAAGCTATTCCATGAGATAGATCTAAAAGCATACCTGTACACAGCTTTTCCACAAATTGCACAGTAGATCCTCAGCTAACAAACAGCAAATTCTCCAAACCAATTTTGTCGGCATAATAACTCCCCTGCTTCATGGCTAGAACTAGCATAATAACTCCCCTGCTTCATGGCTAGAACTGGAGACCTACACTGTTGCTCAGAAGCAACGGCGCAACAACAAAGGTACTTGCGAAAAGTCAAAATGCCAATGAGGAATAGAAACAAGGATTTCAAACCCTCGTACAAAAAGCATCGCCGGATTGCACCCTAACAACCCCCCTAACGATAATGGATGGCAGCTAACCCATCTTCTCATGCTGACTAACGCAGCTCCATAAATCAACATCAGCTGTCCATGTAACCTTACAAAAGGATCACCGTCCAAACGGAAAACCCACATATCAACCCATCTCCCAAAGGTCTGCCATTGGGGCAACCCAAAACAATGATTTAGGGAAAAATAAGTTCCAATTGCCATAAAAAAAGAAAATGGCATCCAAAAAGCCAAAAACCTTAGGCCATCCCCTCGCTCCTTAACAGGGGCAATCCAATGAAGATGGACGTTTTCTATATTTTTATAAGACTGTTGGAAAATGGTATGTTCTAATGTGTGATATTTCTTGTTGGATCAGATTTCTAATTGAAAGCAAGAAGAATATGTTTGACCTGCATGCTGAAAACAAAGATGAGAAAACAATCATACATATGACATCTACATGAGCCAGAAGCAAAACGAAGTGCCAGAAGAAAAAACATACCTCCTCATTCAAGTAGGTGTCATTACTAAATTAGTTGTAAAAGGCAAGAGATTCTGAACTAATTTACAACAAATACAGAAAGAAAAACAATAATACATATATTATTTACCTTCCATCTCTTGATCAAGCTCTTCTTTTCATTGTCGGCAAGATCTCATATTGATCTCAAAGAACCATCCAAACTCTGTTTTGAAGCATGTGAACGCAGAGAGACATGACATTGGTAAACCAGAATGATATTTGTCTTCCTTTAACCATTTCAAAATTGTGGAGGCTTGTTTTGAGCAATTTGGCTGCCAAAAGAACAATTCCAAAAGCAGAAATATGGCAGTAGCCCTTGCAAGCACCTGCTAAAGTTACGCATCCCATCGCCTGCCAGCATAAACAATAAAAGCATATTTGTATAAGATGCAACTCAACGAAGATAAGGAAAAGAAATAGGATATTACAAAGAAATCCATCTGGAATGCTTCATCTTACTTCCATTTTCACAGCTCCAATGGAAGGCAGAAACAATTAAAAAACATAAACGTAATGTAACATACCAAACTTGTCAAACAAACAAATTACCTGATTGATCTGAAGGAACACAAATTTCATCAACTATGAGTTCAGGAAAGCCTCTGTGCGTGCATCATCAATGATGACAGAAAATTTTGATCTCACCTAATCAATGCATTTGTGCAGAACGCCACACATAAACAAACCCTCTTTTCTTATACTTTACTCCCACTTCAAGTATTCCCAACAAAATTGAGTCAAACCACCTGGGCGGCCATCGCCTACCTTTCAGTGGATGAGGTCCAAGAAATCAAATGAACCTGGAATGCACAGACAGGAAGCCAAGAGAGGGATCTATAATAACCAAAAAATGGATAGAAATCCATGAAAATCAAAAGTTCTTACGCCTTTAACATTTTGGACCAAACCATTGGCTACCTACTGGCACGAGGAAAGGAGCTTCCAAGTACGTGTCCTGTAACAAAGAAGTAAGAAGAATGTCATATATTTAAATGCTGGATGAGAGGTCTGGTCTGGTTTTTATTACTGAGCAAACCCTGTACATGCAGTAGACTTTGAACAAAAAAAAATGATAAACAACATTACCTCTGATCTCAGCCCCTGCTTTAAGCTGCCTCTCTAGGCGATTCACTCCTAAACCTAAAGGAAATGAAGATTGAGGACCCCTGAAGATCGAAAGATTCAAAAGCATGCCATGTACCTGACATCGGATGTTGCTGGCGGTTCCTGAGGGGGAGAAAGAAAGAAAGAAAGATTATATTAACGTCTACAAAAGACCTCTTAGGTCTATGAGACCATTTTGTACAGCAATCATGTGCACCTAGGGGCGCATTTGCAGCCTCCTAGAGATGTTACATAAAAATGAAAAAAAGAAAAGAAAAACTAAAGTATGAAGTCATGAAGCATTTGTCTTCTTGGCCACCGCTTCAAAGTCCGAAGTGATGTCAGACTTGTTTTCTCTTTGAAAGGACTGCTTAGAGCGGATCCCCATTAGCATCACACTCGTGTTTGATACCTGTGCCATGTAGGCAATCACAGGCAGAGCAAATGCAGACCATTTCCATTTTCAATCGCATAACTTACCTTTTTTATTCCGGTGACAGAGCAGTAAACGCCCAAGAAGATTTGAGATAGCCGGTTTGGATACGTAGGAGAATTGGAAGTCGGTTTGAATATGCCCTAAACGACAAACTCCAGGGCAACTTCAGTTTTTCAGATGCAGTGATGGTGCATCTGAAAACTCTACCGGATGCAGCGCCATGTCACCCAATTTGAGTTCCGGTGGAAGCAATGGGAACAGCAAATCGTGGAGCCAGGAGTGCCATATGGCACAGTATTTCCGGTAGATGACCCGAATGGAGATGGGCCCTTATGTTTGTCCTTTACAGCCCGCTTTCTTCTTCTTGGCACTTTCATGGATATCCCTCTTGGGACCGGATTAGGGGGTCCAGGAAGGGGACCTGGCTTCCGTTTATTATCCTTACCCCCTGAGTTGTCGGATCCTCTGCCATTCAAGGGCTCAGAAATCGTTGGACGGTGGAAGACGAAAACGTCCATCTGCTCTGCTGGCAAGAAAACCGCTCCTTTTCTTTGATTGTGAACGTTTAGCTTGCCAGAAAAGTGCTCTCTGCCAAAAAAAGCATAAGCAGGACGATCTCGCTCATCTATAGACGATCTCGCTCATCGATGGCACCCAATAGGTTGGGACTGATCATCTGGCCGTAGCCCTCCACCTTAACCAATACTAAGCCACAGTAAAATTTTATGATCGCAACTTTATGATCAAAGAGCAATCTCGCTCGTCCAAATGGCACCCAATAGCCATATTATTGGAAAGCCAACATTTGACATTCGTTTTTTAACTTGGAATTAGACTTGTCCCTCTGGAATAGATATTCAACATCAAGGCATATGGTGGAGCATAAAGTGGGTGTAGCTGAATAATTGCATCAAAACATCGCCTGCCAAGATCTACATTGCAATGGAAATTGCAAGCGCTAAGAAGCGTCATCCATGAAGAAACATCAGGTTGGGCATTTTCTTTGAGCAAATTCTCTGCCTCATTAAACTGGCCGGTATGGCCAAGAAGATCTATTAGGCAAGTAATATGGTATACATCAGGCTCTATATCATATTCATTTACCATGTTTTTAAAGTACAATAGGATTTCATTGACGAAACCTGCATGAAGAAAGGTGGCCAGAAGAGCACTGAATGCAACCTTGTCTGGTTTAATGCCACAGCCCTGCATTTTTTCAAAACAATGCATGGCACCTTCAATCTCCCCAAGCTGGGCGTGTCCACAAATCAATGTGCACCATAAATGTGCATCTTGATTGTCCAGGCCATTAAATATGTCCTGTGCTTCTTTCAAGCCACCACATTTAGCATACATATCTACAATGGCACATTCAATCTGAATGTCAGATTGCAGGCCCCTACTAATGATCTGCTGATGAAGACATCTGCCCTGCTCTATGGCACCCATGATCCCACATACTTTCAAGATGCTAAGAAATGTGACAGCATTTGGTAGGATACCATTTTTCTGCATATCTTGGAAGCATTCCATGGCAAGTTGACCTTTATCATGTTCAACATATCCTGAAATCATTGTTCCCCATGGCACTACATTCTTGTTTGATATTCCATCAAAAATACTACGCGCTTCATTCAAGAATCCAAATTTAAGATACATATCTACAAGACTACTTCCAACCACATCATCAGATTGGAGACTGCGATCAATTATCTGCTTATGAATAACCCTACCCTGTTCTATTGCATGTATGCTGCCACATGCTTTTAGAATACTTGAAAATATATGTTTGTCTGGCTTAACTCCATCATGTTGCATATGTTTGAAGCATTCCAGTGCAAGGTCACCTTTCCCATATTGGGCATACCCAGCAATCATTGCACCCCATGACACAGCGTTTTGATTTGGCATTCTGTCTAAGATACTGCGAGCCTCTTCTAAGCTTCCACCCCTGACATACATATCAACAAGACTACTCCCTACCACAATGTCAAAGAGAGAACCATCTTCCATGATCTGCTCATGGATGCACCTGCCATGTACAATGTCCCCTATGCTACCACATGCTTTTAAGACACTAGGAAATACAAGTCTGTTTGGCTGTGTGCCATCTTGCACCATGCCATTAAAACACTCTAGGGCAAGATACGCTAGACCTTCCTGTGCATATCCTGTAATAATTGCGCCCCAACTCATGGCCTCTCGCGTGGACAACCTGTCAAACACTCCGCGAGCCTCCTCTATGCTGCCGCACTTAGCATACATATCTATAAGAGTAACCCCTATAACACTGTCACATTCGGTCCCGGTTTCTATAAGCTGCTGATGAATGAGCCTCCCCTGTTGTATTCTGTATTGGACGCCACATGCTTTCAACATGGATGAAAATATGACCTTGCTAGGCTTTAAACCATCATGCTCCATCTCTTCAACATATTCTGAAATCGTGTCAAGTTTGTCATGCTGGGTAAAACCAGCAATCATTGTCCCCCATAAAACCAAATCTCTATTGGGCAACCTATCGAACACCGTACGCGCTTCCTCCAAGCTTCCACATTTAGCATACATATTAACAAGCATGCTGCCTATCATTGGATCCAACTGTAGCTCATTGTCAAGAATCTGTTCATGGATATATCTACCCTGCTCTATGAAGCCAATGATAATGCATGCTTTCAAGATGCCTAGATATATGACTCTGCTAGGTCTTATGCCATTCTGGAGCATGCCTCCAAAACATTCCAAGGCATTGTAACCTTCTAAATGTTGAGCATGTCCCATAATCATAGCTCCCCATGACACTATGTTTTTTAATGGCACAATGTCAAAAACTCTACGTGCCTCATCCAAGCTTCCACATTTACAGTACATATCAACAAGACTACTGCCTACTACAATATCAAATTGGTGGCCAGTCTCGACAACTTCATTATGTATTTGCCTACCCTGCTCTAGGGCACCTACAGTGTTGCACCCTGTCAATATACTTGAAAAGGTGAACTTGTTGGGTATTTCTCCCTCATATAGCATCCTGGCATACAAACTATGGGCTTTTCCACCATGTCCATGTTTAGCACTGGCATCAATAATTGCATTCCATGTATACTGAGTTGGCTTTGAAACCTTGCTGAAAACTTGGTTTGCTTGGATTAAGCTGCCACAAGTGCTAAATAGACGAATGAGATGATCGGTCAAAACAGGCACCAAATCTAGTCCGCTGTAGCTCATTAAGGACTGAATCCTGTGGCCAAGTTCCTTGTTTTGCAGCTTCGTGCATTCTTGCAACATATGGTACATAAGGTTTCTGGAAACAGAGATTCCATGTTGTTGCATCAACTCAGCTGATGCAACAGCTTGATTCAGCCATGACATCTCTGCAACAAATAATTAATCTCTAATCCATTATTTTTAAAACTAAGCCATATGTTAAAAGACTCATGCCACTTTCTCAAAGCACACGTTTACTAGGCAAATCCTTTCTCACGCCATAGAACAATCCTGGTTTGAATCACAAATAATATAACTAACCGAAGCATCCAAACTTTGCTTGTTTTAAGCTTACAGTCAGGCATGTGTAAACCGTTTACAAAAATGCCATTGGCAAGGCCCTCGCATGCCCGCCCTCTCAAGCATCTTATTTGTTTCAGAAAAGTGCCTGCATTTGTGAGTGAAATATGTGAAGTGGCATATAACATTCAAGAAGCACTGAAAATACATGATTACTTACTTGCAATTGAATGAAAGGATAGACCTGGGCAACCAACATCCTGATGATGAAAATATTTAGTAGACTAGAAGCCAGCTTGATGTCTGATATGCCCATGTACAACAATTGCTGGTGTGGAGATGATCAGTAGAGCAAACGTATATTCTGTGAACGCATTTAGAGCTTGATGCAACAGTCCAGTTCTATCTTCTATCTAAGCAGCAGAAAGCAGAACCCCATCAGATTGAAACTTGGTTTAGATGGTGTGTCTAAGGATCAGCAAGGAACTTGGAACTTGGTCGTGAAGGAGCTGTGCAGAGTTCTGTTACCTACTGGCAAACACTTTGAAATCTATTTCCTGTTTCTTCTTCTGGAAACTGATTGCAAGATCTCGAGGCTGCACAAACTGCAGATATAAGATCCACAGCAAAGTCATCATCCTTTGACTTCAAATATGCTATGCCGACATAGCTGTGCAGATCAGTCTTAGGCTCCCTGACCATAAAGGTATAAAGATCATTTGCAGACTTCTGTTTAAGAACAGAGTCAAAGATCACTTCCAGGACAAAGCAAATATAAGTCAACGATACGTTTGGACAAAAGAGATTAAATATGATGGCATTGGGTATAAAAGACAGCTGCCAGAAGGATACAGCCTTCAGGTCTCCAGGATAAATTGAGATATCTCATGTTGGTAGCTATACAAATTGGGTCAATGCTTAGATAATATCATAGTGGTTCACAGGGCGGGCAGAAGTCCATATAAATCCAACTCTTTTCAAGTTGATATTAGACAAGTCGAATACCTCCAAGACGGAAAAACTCCTTTGCCGGAACTGCTATCCCAAAAAAATGGGGGTATTAGACTTGTCTAAACTCACGCTGCATTCCACAGGTCGAATACCCAAGGGGGTATTAGACTCCATCTAAACTAACTCCGTGAATTTGACAGGATGGTTCAATGGGATGCCATACTGATGATTGAAATTGAGACATCTCGGGAAAAGAAAAAAGAAATGTTTACTGTTCATGGCAAAAAGCCCCCAAAACCTACACACATAAAACATGATATATTATGATGTCTCAAATCATACCTGCCAGAGCGAAGCCTCAACACTTTCAACTGAATCTGCACCTCTTTTGATTTCTTGGTTGAGTTTTTCCACATGTCCGTAATACCTAAATCATATCAAACATTCAAATCTCTCTCCGTAATCAGCTGCTAGCAAGCTAAAGCATGGTATGATCCACTGTTCTAATGGCTGGAGCTCTTAGTGAGTTTGCCTGAAGATAAAGATGTCTGCCAGCGAACACAATCCATGCAGCATTTGCCAGAAAGGAAAATAAGCAAACTAATACCTACATTTGATATTACAGAGTACATTCTTGATCTGGGCTATACTACATTCCTTCAGTCTGCCGCCATCTTCTCTGGCCGTCTGATGCTTCATCATGGAAACTAATCAGTTAGGGAGTGTGAGCAAACTCCGTCAATCCACAGAAGATTTTAGGGCCATAGAGATGACAGATGTTTTAAGTATTCAACTTACAAAATCGTGCCACCAGGTATTCGACTTACAGAATTCAGAGAAAGCTTTGATGAGCCGAATATCCCCTTTCTGCCGGAAATTTTTCTTCTGATGAAATCTATTTTTGAGCCGAATACCCTCAAGTGGTATTCAGCTTGGAGTTTTCTGGAATCAAGGCCCACTTTGGGAGCCAATATTTCCTTCGCAAGTGGAAACCAAAGATGGATTGTGGATGCTTATGTAGGGTTCACATGGACGAACAAATTGGGTGCTGCTGAAAAGCGGTTGTTCAGCTGCTGAGCCTAAAATTTTCAGCCCGTTCAAAAATTTCAGCCCTCGCAGGGTCTATATTGCGAAACTGAGTCAGTGTGGCATTTTGCGAAGTAAGCCAAAGCCTATTTCTACACCATGTGAGCAGGGTATTAATGAGTGTTGTTTAAGCATAGCTCAGTAGTAAGGATGTTACCCTATCTCACTAGCACTAATAAGAGCCCTTCACGATAAGCTTAGCTTAGCTTCATGGAGGGAATAAGTAATGAAGGAGACCATAACCTTGTACCAATTAGGCTCTCGGCTAATCTAATAACACTGGTCATAGCTGATACTTGTACTTTTACGTAAAGACAATCTATAGCTTAAGAATTACCTCAAGCTTCTACAAGGAGCGGCTCATAAGGAAGCATCAATTTAAAGCAACTCAGCATAGCGCGTCCGGATTTGATCATATGCTGAGCAACTTTGAAGGGTATGAGATTCATCCTCAATGACTCCCATTTGGCAGCATTGACAGAGCCTGTCCTGACGTGGCTCACCAATCCATCTGCCTGTCTCAATTCGAAGATGATGTGCCCCTGTACGAATGGAGGCAATGAGTCTGCGTCGTTTCATGGGCAAGTTGCGCAGGTAGCATTGCGGGCCTCGTTCCAATGTGGGATTTATGTGGCGCTGGTAGTGTGCTGTCTTGACCTGTTCAAGGGCGCTAAATTTTAAACATAAACAGTGTCGTGAGATGACATAAAATCAATACAAATATCTCATAGAAAAATATGGAACCATTTAGTTCTTACAAGTTCTAGCAATGGCCTTACCTAGCCTTTTTATTATTTTGGTTGCTCTTGGACATCTGAGGTGCCTAGCATCTGTAGTATAAAATAGGCATATTCTGGCATACTGGTTGCACTATAGTGTGAGACAATCAGGAAAACGCCTAGTTAATGGTGACTGGAACACTTTGAAGGGGGCACTAGTAGCACTTGAGTTATCACAAAAGAGTTATGGCAATGCTAATTTGGGTCTAGAATCTTCAAATAAATGCATAATCCACAATAATATTGAGTAACTGCACAAAAATGGAGTAACAGTGGATTGCTTTTGTTAATGCCATCTTCTGTATGCTCTGCCTCGTTCTCCAAGAAAATTAACACCATAGATGTTTGATGGATGTTCTAGTAAACGCATGTTGCAAGATACAGTATATTTGTGGCCATTTTGATGCTCATTATCACAGCCCATGCATACAAGCTCATAAAAGCTAGCACCCCAGGTCATTCTTAGCAACCCAAGTCTATATCTTTGCCTTAAAGAAGTGTAAGAAGGAACTTCTAATTCTTGAAGGGAGCTCATAAGCTCTACTACATTCATCAAGTTTTCTGGAGGCATAAAAGAGATATTTTATCTCCAGAATCTACCGATCACCTAAAAACACATAGCCGATTCTTTCAAAGCTTTATGCTAAACAAAAATCTTGGTATAAAACCAAGTATATCTCATAGAATCATTGATTTCCGAAAGGGCATTTTTATTGTAACTTGTAGTCGTGACATGCATGATATCAAAATGTTTCTTCCGACATCAGTTTCACATACCACATCTTGCATGAAGAGCTTTAAAACCCTTAGATACTATTTTGCTTGGAATCCTATGCTTCATTTGCATGTCCCTTAAAATTTGTATTCTTAGTCATATAGGCAACCTGATTTGATTAATTCAAGATCCTATGCATCCTACTTCTCAAAACTTAAAGCTATATTTGTTTATTAGCTTTCTTAGGTAATCATATCCTTACTATTTTTGAGTTAATTTATTGTACACCCAAATCCTTTGTAAGTCTGATTTCTAGTGGAGATAAAGTAACATGGACTGCCACTAATCTGTATATATTCAGTAAATAAGTTTACAAAAATCTGGTTATCATTCTCAACCTCGAGTTTTACCACAGGCATAAGCCAGCATCTATATAGTTCAAATGTAGCCATGCTTTCATATCAGCATATTCAAACATGTATGTTTCACTTTGCTAACCAAAATTCAGCACTTGGCTATTGCTATGAGAAGAAAGATCCATAGTATAATCCGGTTAGGATACCATATAATAGTTGGCTTAGTCTAAATACCACCTCTGCTGTGAAACCAGCTTAAAATAAGTCACAGAATATTTCAACAAGTAGATACTCGTCCCATCCCATTATGCAGAAGCCAGACATAACAGCAAAAAGAAGACAATGAAAGATGAACCACCACGTACCTGCAGCCAATCATGCAAACATTAGCAGTATACCTGGTAATGAAGCAAGGGCCAAAAGGTACATTGGGTGGTTCATGGCTCTTCGCCCTTCACCCATTGTACATCTTTTTGCCCTTGTATTAGTAACTGATAATAAGGAAAAAGCATAGAATGTAAATACTGATGTAAAACTTAAAAAATATACAAATATTGTACTCTTGTGAAGCATTCAATAGAAACTTTGTTTTCCACATCTTGAAGGCTTATTAATTGCTAATAGCTGATGCTAATATTCCAGCAGCAACTGTGACGTCCCCTACTCATATATGGTGCACTCACCGTATACAAACAGGAGTTCATCCCCCATACCAGCTCCACACTGATACAGGGCCCTCCACGTATCACTGCAACCTTGATGAGTTCCAATGGGAAGAATGAAGGGGTCATTTACCCTGTCTCCCTCAGGGCCTACCTAGCTGCGGAAGCGTAAACATACATGTCAGTATACAACATCAACATCACATAACCATCTCGAAGGATGGCTCATCACATATCTGCATAGACAAAGATCAGTACATCACATATGGAATCCTACCCAAGGTTCAGACTCAAAGGGGATGATTGACGGCTTGGGTCTCCAGAGTTCATTGCAGACAGAATTCATGGCAATGGATTTGGCTGGCATAAGAACATGGCTTAGGGTAGTCCACTCCATCCGCCCCTCCTGTACACACTTTGCAGAGTAGGTTGAAAAGTGTTGGGACCTGACTGTAGCCCGCCGGATGCATAGCCAAAGGGGCTATTCCTGGGTTGCATCTCCCCAGTTCCGATGGGGCAGGTAGGGATCACTCCCTCCAGAGATCTACATGCTGACTCAAGGTGACTAGAGGGCCACTGCCCTTATTCGACTTGAACCCAATGGAGAGTGACGCATCACTCCACGGGTGTCGAGCCCATGCCTTGCCCACACGCAGTGGCAAGCCATTAGACCTAGTCCACAATGATCCCCGGTAGACTTTACACACCAGAGGGATCGTTCAAGAGTCAGAACACGAACCTCCTTATAAGCCAGTCTGGCCCCTTCACCCACAACCAGGTGTGGCTCTTGTACACAGGCCGAATTTACAGTGTGCTAAAGAGGCTAGCTAGGAGCATCAACTACCAGGCTTTAGGGTCTCTACCCCCCTTCCCAATACAATGAGTCCACAGAGATATATCATCATACATATCACAGAATAACTAAAGAACAAGATCTAATCTATATCATAGAGTTAGGTTCTTTAGTTAGAGCTTGGTATCTAGAGATCTAGATGGCTGCTATGGGCAATTTAATAGGCTAAACCTACTGATTCGATGACTGGAAGATGGTTTAGGCTATTAAATTGACGAAATATCTGATCCCTGGCTCGCTCATCCTGCTCTGAACTCGACCATCCTGCTCTGCTGCTAGAAGATGAAGCTAGATTGGGAAACTAACGAGCTGGTTCGCTCAGACAGAGTCTGGGATGCGGTTTTGACTCCTGGAGCAAGCAAAACAGAGCCCTAAAATCCTATGGACGAAAATGGCAAGTTAGGGTTTCCTTAACCTATATAGACAAAGGGTTAGGGCTAGGGTTCCTATTATCCCCTTTAGGCATGTGGGATAATTGGATGTGGCCCCACTTATATTAAATAAGTGGCCTAGGATATCCACATGGGTAAATGCGTACACATGGATGAATGTGTACACATTGACACACACATGGATAAGTGTGCATATGGGCAATTGTGCCCATGATTAAATGCATACACCTTGCAAGTTGCCCCCTAGGGTGCTACCTGCTCATACACGTTGGCGTACACGTCAGTCGGAATGGCGTGTACGCGTGACAAGGCAGTATAGTATACGTCTTAGGACCGTATACTGTGCTGGAACGTCACATTCTCCCCACCTTGAAATGATGCTGTCCGCAGCATCGTGGGTCTCCCCACCTTGGGATCTTCTTAACCTGTAATCAACTTGATGCATACAATTTATTATTATTATACTTACACAATTATTAGAATTATTCTAGGGTAATGTTTAAGACATTACTGTACTATTCCATTATCCAATTAACTTATCGCTTCATAACTTAATCAACGCAAGGTAATTACTAACCTTACTTAATACAACATTTAAGTTTACCAAAGTTTATCAATTTCATACAAAATTTACACTTCTAAGGTACTCTTCATCCCTTGCAACACGTTTTAACAAAATTCGTGTTGCAAGTCTTTGCACCTTGAGATCCTGCATTAATTTTACAATATCTATAATTACATATTTACTAGCTTACACAAGATTTAAGCGATTAGTTTCAATGGTAGAAATCACAACTACTCTAGAACTATTTATGCAAGTGTTCGTGATGCGACTCCCCGCCGGTTCTTCGTTCTCATTGGCCTCCTGGATTCACACCACGCTAGAATATTAATGTAAAGTTGGTTATAAGGGAACCACCCCATCTATCTACATGAATGCATGACTAATCTCCCGGCGTAGGAAGAGGATGCTTCTTCCATCGTGGCCGTGGAGACAGCGCCCTATAATGCCTATATGCCGCTCATGCCTACACCTTTAGTTGCTTGAGACGTGGAGGATAGGGTCCTTCCCGTATTTGGGCGTGAAGGATAGGGTCCTCCCCATAGGCATTGACTAGAGGTGCTTTCCTATCAATGCATTCCTGAATGACCTCTTATCTCTCGAGGTCGTCTACTTCCGTGGGACGGAAGTAGACTTTTTAATCTACCTTCCACTCATTCAAGCGGAACCGCGGTCATGCCTACATTGACATTACACCACGTCCTAGAGATCACCGTAGTGGTCCCATCATCGGTAAATACGCATGCAACCCATACCTGGCATAGGTTGCTAAACACAAATCGACATGCCTGAGCCAATTTTTGCTGGCTCCTTTAATGCATGTGATTAACATAATTACTCTAAGGTAATATTTATGAATTAACATTATCATAGTATCGGATACATTACTTCCGATAGTACAATTATATTTACTCTAAGCTTTGAAATATTTAACGACTTTTAGATCGCGATTATTTAAACAATAACCCTGATTTAGATCTATTGTATCATAAACAAGGTTTTAATTATCATACACAAGAATTAGATGTGCTCCCTATTCTCTTCCTTGGGTCCTGCATTACCCTTGGAAGTATATCCCTAAGATGCACTTAAGTATATCTGAATTCTATTTTCTATTTATATTTATGAGGACCCGAGGTCATATAGCTATCCTTGGAAGGAATTGCATCCTTGTGAAGGATTAATTAACATGCTACCTCACATTACCATTGTTATTTAACTTATTTCCCTATGATACATATACGTACAACAAATTCTATGCAGTTATTAGGATCTATATTTAACTTGTCAATAAGACACATTAAAGCTTATTATACATGGGCACACCTTACCTAAGGCTAGGACGCATCCACCCATTGAGCCGGCGTGGAGTAGTTTGGAAATGACTTGGTCGTTGCATTTCTCCCATATTTTTGCTCCACTTCATTGGTGTAGTTAGCTATCACGTCAGTCTCGCACGTTGAAGGCCTTCTGTTCATTCGCTTCGGCCATTGCCGGAGTGAACTCTATTCTACGGGTCGATCAATTCGATGCAAGTACGTTCAATCATAAGATTGAGCCCTCCCATTTTCTTCAAAAAGAGAATGGTCCTGCACCCCTTCAATGACGTTGTACACAAGGTCATATATCTATTCTCTCCCCTTAAGAGGTTATACGCTTCTTACTTAGCGCATTAATTTACTAGCCTTAGCTAGCATATATAACCATCTAAGATGGATGCACATATTATGTTGTCATTTATTTCAATATAGTTATGGGTTACCTACTTAGTTAGAACGATTCTAAACCACAAGGTTTTGTCATGACGACAATTCCTTTTGTCTCAAAAGACTATTTGATTACTATAATTCTTATTTTAGATGTACCTTACATGTATTATTCTTTTATATTCTAGAGATTCCCCCTTTCTTAGTTATTTAAACTCTTGGAATATTCCTACCAATCGAATTGATGCCATCGTAACAAGTTGGCCGGACTTGCTAGATTACTTCTTTTATTTCGGTTGGATTATTCTTTTGGAGGTACTAGATTTATACATGGTCAACGATTATCCTAGTAATGATTCCTTCTTAGCGAGGTGATCAATCTCACCAAGTGGTTTCAATACGTTGGATGACTATTAACAATCGTGTATAATTTTAGTTACTCCTATGCGTTTCCTTCCCAATACTTGACGCTTAGCTCAATATTGGGGCAATCCTTTCGGCGAGAATATCTAAAAATGCCTTCTACTCCCAATATGGATGTTGTCGTCCGTACATTTAACCTACTAGGCCCCATGGCCTTAGATCCCTGAGCTTGCTAGAAGCTCATCCACTCGTTGCCTGCTTGAAGTAGCAAGGTACGTTCTTCTGAGTCGCTCGATACTTTAGTCTCCTTGACGGTGGCTCCCCTTTGATGTAGAGGTTGACTTTGTTCGTTAGAAGCCTCTCATTGCTGGTGGCTTGATGGTGTAGTCGATCACTTGAAATCTTCCATGCCGCTTTTCAAAAGTCTGAAGGTGGCGCCGTTGAAAAAGATCTTTCATCTTGAACTTTTTGACTTGGCAGCTAAAGGACGTCTCTGTATCCGATATTGTTTCTTCGACTCCATCGACGTCTCATACGTCGAGTCCTCTTGTTGCCTGAAGAGTGTTGAGGATGTTGATTGCTTCACCCCTGCAAATTGCCTGACATCTCTTCCTTTGATTTGTTACGCTATGGGAGGGAAGGAATAACAAGGGAACTATATATGTAAAGCATATAGCTTACATAATTACAATTACTACTAGAGCTATTAAGTCCCCCTTGTGCCTCCCTTCGAGTTGCACACCTACTCCTTGGTAATGTCATCGGTGTTCCTCCCGGTGCAATGGTGTTGACGATCTATATCCTCCTATTTGTACATCAGCTCGTACTCCGGGGTAACTTGTTGATATACTTGGGCCCTTCGATGTTTGTCGGCTATGGCACAACACGCTTTGCATCACATTCTAACTAAAGGTGTGCTGGTCGTTGATGCTTCGACATTTCAGTCTGCTTCTTGATCATGTTCTCGGGCGGTAATTGTTCCCCCCTTCATGATACTTGAAGCTATTTGGAGGCGTCTCTTGAGGCTGTGCGCGCTTCCTTTGGCTATACTCCTCTGGAGTTGTTCTCTTCTGCAGTTGTTCTTTGAATCGTCCATCCTTGGGTTCACCAAATTGCATGCAAGTCCGCGTGCAAGTTATCGGCTCGCCTCGCCTCACCTAATTGCTTCTCCATCGAGCTTCCAATCTTCCTTGTTTGATCCCCTCGGTCACATGGCTTGGACATTGTCACGTTCCTCGGTGCTATGCCGTCTTCTTGTCTTGAGGTACCCTCCGATGGTTTTGATTGTGCTCGTCAGTTTTGATCCTCCTGTTGCCTCTAGGGAGCTCGTGGAAGAATTCGGTTGCTAGCACTTCTCCAGCTTTCAGTTCCTGACCTTTGTCCCTCTATGCATGTCGGTCTCTCTGTCAAGTAAAGCTTCATGGCTCTCCTCCCTGCTGGCTATATTGTCGGGATGATGGATCCTTATATCTGCGCAGCTTGACCCTTGAGTTGAAGAAGTACCTGCCTTAGATATACTCTTGTCGTTGAATAGCCTGGCTATTATCTTGAACTCTCTTTTTGCCGAAGGTGCTTCAGTTGCTATCCTTGTCGTTAAGGTGTCGAATGCTTCTACCTTGGGCGTTTGACGTGCCACATGTCGGAGATATGATCGGCTTCTTCTCTTCTAATTACTGGTAGGAGTACCTGACGAAGCCATCACCTAGTTGTTGAAGGCATATCTCCTCATCGCAGTGCCTTTCGTAAGTGCATCTCCATCTAATACACGTGTCATAGCGCATCACCCTATATTACCACGAGGTGGAATTATGGTTGTCGAGATGTTGCCTTCTTAGTTGGCTCGTTGATGTCGGGTCGTTCCTCCTTCTATTGTTGAGGCCACTCGTGTCATAAGTTCGTCAAGTGTTGCTGCTGCCACAAGAGGTAGTGGTGCGCCCTGACGATGTCCTGGTGCAGCGCTGATGATCTTGACATGACCGGTGTTGTCTCTTATTCTGACATTGGGTGGACGAGCGGTCTTCTCCATTTTGATCTTGGGCTATAGTTGTGCTTCCTTGCTTCCTCATTTGGTAGTCGAAGTGAAGGAGCTTCCTGATCTAAGCGCTAAATCCTTAAAACATGACTTTAAACTCATGTTTCTCCACTATATCTGTGAGCACCCGAGATATACAATAGACATATACGCATTTACATTGGGATTTTAATTCATCCACTTTTTCAAAACAACTACGAAGATCTACTTAAATGTTTATACTCCTTTAGGGTTTCCCCTCCTCCTATCGCGTTTGATCCTTCGGTTTTGCTGCATCTTCTTCGTTCTGGTTGACTCCGGGATTCCTTGAGATGCTGCTACTATTGTTGAGCTTCATGTCTGATCCAAGCTCGTCACCCCAAGTTGCGAAGAGTGTTCGTCGATGTGATCCCTTGAAAAAGTTGCTCCTCCTTAATGTGTATATCCATCATAAGGAATGCGGTGACCGCTCAACGTCCCTATATGCAGTGTGTCGTTGCAAGGTTGCCGATGTGCGGTGCCATTGATCGGTTGAGTAGGATCACCTGGCTATTGCAGTCGGGCGTTCTTGAATGTCTTCGAAGCTCTGAGATCGTGGTCGGTAGGCAGGCATTGTCATTCCTTCGTAGTTTGAATTTCTGAGTGCGCCCCTGTTGATTGGGCTTTGCTTCATTCCGAGGTGCCTCTCCTGTGCCTGGAAGTGTGGTCATCTCTATTGCACCTACCCTAGCTCCTTCTGGTTGCCTTTGCATGATTTGTACCTGCTGGTTAGGTCGTCTCCTCCGTCCTTTGGGTCCCATCCATTCGAGTCTCGCACTCCTTGGCTGACGTAGTAAAGTCGTCCTTCCTTTGGTTTCTAGGTGTTTCTAGGTCCCGAATTCTTGTTCGAGCGGAATATTCTCCTCCTTGATCTTGCCCCTAATGCTGATATAGGCCTTCAAGTTGGAGATGTTCCTTCCCTGATATGCGTCTCCTTCCCCTCATGGTCTCCTACTTTTTTGGAACCGATGAAAGTTCTCATGCTGGTGCAAGGGAGCTGGAAGCTCGTCCTGGTCAGCCTTAGGTGCTTTGTGGTTGCCTAGCTTGGTTGCTCCTTTTGTTGACGTTGCATTACATTCGCTTGAGCTGCTGGGCTGCAAGGTCGTGGTGGTCTTCTCTCCGGTTTCTATACGCTCCTGTGCCGCCATGACTTCTCTCCTCGACGGAAGCTTATGCCCTCTGGCCCTAGCTCGTGATGCTAACGCGGCATCGATGTCTAACATCTTCCTGCATCTGTATTTTTCTGCCTTGCGTTCTTCCATTTGAAACTCATGTGCGTCGAGTTGGTGAAGGCATCGAGATCCTCTTTCTGATGTGACCTCGTGGACGTGGTAGCCGGGAGGTTGACATCTAGAAAATTCTTGATGCCGTTGGTTACCAAATATTCTTCCCATTTGATGAAGATTGATGATAGGCCGGTGGTGTCCTGTTCTACTCGTTTGTCAGTTGAGGTATTTGTCGTTGTGCTTCCCTCTCTTGGGTCTGCCTTTTGGGTCTCCTCTCCTTATCTGTCTGTACATCGGCTGGGACCTCGATGTCTTCAAGAAGTTGCGCCTCTAGCTCTTACGTGGCTCGCCCTCAGATTGCTTCAAAGCAACGCCAGATATTCTAGAGTCTAAGGGTCTACTTGAAGGGCTCTCCTACAACATTTTGAGCTCTATAAGCAAGCAAGATGGCTCGAGCAGCATTACTGGAGACATATCTATAATCTCCAAGTCTATGGACATTAGGACGTGTGGCATGGCATGACATGAGGGTTGTTTTGCAAAACCTCCATGATGTTTGAGGCATACTCTAAGGTCCTAGCAAAGTTGGTTTGGGGGAGTCCAATCTCTACACATGGAGTGACTTGGGCAGCTCTAGACTCTAGCTCCTTTCTAGGTATCCTGGCAATAGGGAGTGTCAATGTGGCGGCTGTATAAGTCAAACTCTATTAGAAGGACACAAAATTAGGTCAAGGTTTATGCCTTTGGCATGAGCAGAGGTGATGTACCCACAATTGGACTTGGGTTGCTATGCTGAGGTCTAGATGACTATAACAAAGGGGTGTTCTTGGGCACTTCTATCTAGGAGTAAGGCATCAGCTTTGAGCCGAGAGCAATACTTGTGAGGTACTAATGGGGTATGCTTCTATTTACAAACAAACCACAGTTTGGAAAAACAATTCAAGGGTTTGAGCAATTTTGGTCATTTTGAGCTGGGGTTTGACATTTATAGCCTAATATGAGGTCATAAATGGATTCTAGGCTGTCTAACGGTCCTATTGCAACAAATTTCAGGTGATTTGGAGCTCTGTAGCTCAAGTTATGGAGGTTCAAAGTTTGGAGGTCTCACACATTGCGCCCAGACCAATAATGAACTTTTCATTTTCGGTCCTGGCGCGACGTGTGAGACATTGGCTCTAAATGGGTTAAACTTGTCCAATTTGGGTGATATAAGGGTCTAATTCTGCTGGACTCATCGAGTTAGGCAGAATTAACCCCTTGTTTGGTCAATTTGGAGCTGTTTTGGGCACTTTTGGGGCATGGTCTCACACGTTGCGCCCAGACCAATAATGAACTTTTCATTTTCGGTCCTGGCGCGAGGTGTGAGACATCCTCTCGAATTGGCCTAGGATGTCTGTTTTGACTAAAACAAAAGCTAAAACTTACTAACTCAACTTAATTAAGTAACTTCATACACTTATAATTTACTCTAAAACACTTTGTATTAAACAAAATTTTATCATTTACGAAATTAATAAGGCTCTCCTTTGATATGGCTGGCTAAGTGCATATCTTCTTCTTGTATCTCTCGCTCTATCTGCTCGTACACTTCTTGGGTCTAATATACAAATCTAACTAATCCTTATCTTAAAACTCGATCTAGCATGTTACCTTTTTTTGAAATTCATCAAGTATTAAGGTGTTTTTGGCTCAACGTCTCACACGTTGCGCCCAGCTCAAAATGAGAGTTCCATTTTTGCTCCTGGCGCGACGTGTGAGACCTTCTTGCTTTAGAAGGGTTTGGCTCGCCAATTTTAATCTTTTTATGTTCCAGTTCACTTACTGTTACTAGCTTAGCATATACTACCAAAAATGAGAAAAACATTTCCCACTTTTCGAGGTTTGAGGATCCTATCAAGTTAGTACTACTGGGAGCATAGTCAGTGCTTTGCTCTTGGTCTCCAAGAACATTGCTCTGATACCACTGTGACGTCCCCTACTCATATACGGTGCACTCACCGTATACAAACAGGAGTTCATCCCCCATATCAGCTCCACACTGATACAGGGCCCTCCACGTATCACTGCAACCTTGATGAGTTCCAATGGGAAGAATGAAGGGGTCATTTACCCTGTCTCCCTCAGGGCCTACCTAGGCTGAAAACTAACTTGGTGGGTTCGGCCGCATTGAGTCCGGGATGCGCTTTGACTCTGGAGCAAGCAAAACAGAGCCCTAAAACCCTATGGACGAAAATGGCAAGACAAAGGGTTAGGGCTAGGGTTCCCATTATCCCCTTTAGGCATGTGGGATAATTGGATGTGGCCCCACTTATATTAAATAAGTGGCCTAGGATATCCACATGGGTAAATGTGTACACATGGATGAATGTGTACACATTGACACACACATGGATAAGTGTGCATATGGGCAATTGTGCCCATAATTAAATGCACACACCTTGCAAGTTGCCCCCTAGGGTGCTACCGCCGCCACACGCTACGCACACGCCGGTCGAATGGCGGTACGCTGCGATTTAGGCAAAGATGCGATAATCCTTAGGACCGTGATATCTTTGCTACTGAACGTCACAAAGAACAAACACTTTAACAAAACAAATAACATATAAAAGGAAGAGCCTCTCAAACTCGGGTCAGTTTAGCTTTGGCTGATTCTTGAGACAAATCCTATATTCATATTACCAATTAATTTCTTCCAAGTATACCTGGTTTAAGCACTTGGCTAAGCCTCTGCCTTGTTGTTTTTATTAAAAAAAACCCAACCACATTTGTAGCAGCTGTTGGTAGATATCATGCCTGTATTTCTTCTTCATCGGATAGACACAACAAGAAAAGGGTCATTTAGCGACGCCCGCGACGCCCGACGGCGCGTCGCCGGGCGTCCGCTGCAGACGTCGTTAGCATACATCGCCGCATGCGACGTAAGGCCGCATGCGACGTTGGCGGCGCCGCCAGACGCGATACGTGACGCCGCGCTAGACGCCGCATGGCACGCGACACGCGGAAATATACACGGGAATATACACGCGGAACATCACCAAAATCCACGCTGCGTCCGTAAAAGTTACGCGTGTATACGCCGCATGCGACGCGACACGTCGACGTATTAATCGGGAATATACACGCGGAATATACACGCAGCGTAAAAGCCACGGTATACGCCGCATCTTGACGTGACATCGGAATATACACGGAATACACACGGGAAAATTCAAAAATCTGGCAGATAGAAAAGCCACGCGGCAAAAAAAGCCGCGGGATACGCCGCATGACGTGTAGGGGAAAAAAATAAAAAAAAATAAAAAATATATTTATATAAAAAATATAAATATAAAAATATTTTTAAATAATCACAAAAGTGTTTTTATATTCATATTTTTAAATAGTCACAAAATTATTTTTATATTTATATTTTTAAATAATCACAAAAGTGAATTGTATTTATATTTTTAAATAATCACAAAAGACTTCGTTAAGAGGAGTATCCACCCTTTTAGCCTAGAGCTACTCTCTCTCTCGATTCGAAGGGAGTAGTCATCCGAGTACGTAGTTAGAGGACGCCTCAAACCGTCAGCCGCACGGTCGCGATTGGATGGCTCTCCAGCGACGTTTGCAGATCCCTCGCCGCCCCCAAGCCCCATGTCATGCTCTAGACCTTCATTCATATCCGCCACTGCTTCCTATAAAAACCAAAAGAATATGGCGTTAATGTAGTTCATAGAATTATAATAATTTTCTACAACGCACCCCCAAGATTCCCGCCAATTGGGAGAGTTCCCTCGTCAGATAACCGTTGATACAGATAAACAAATCCCACGCCCGCGGGCTACTTGTACCTGCTGCTTGTTAGGGGCAAACCCGTATAGATGTTCCTATGACAATATAACGAGTATTAGCTAGTGACATTTAAAGTTCTTATTAAAATTAATGTGAACTAATATAGCTCTTACTGAATCTATAGAAAAACCCTTTTCGATCACGGAGTCCAAATGAGACGCCTTTAACTCACTTTTAGTTGCTTTGTCGGTCCGAGCTCTATGTTTGCTTTCTGGATCCTTTGCACGTTCGAATGCAATCTGATTGCAAGGCACACAACATTATCACAAGTTAAAGTGAACGAATGACAAAAAAAATAAGAAATACCTTGATATCTTCCTTGTGGAGATTAAGTGGTTTAGGGACTTTTGACCAATCGCCTCCTTCTTTTTCGCAAGTCTGCTTCAGTTCCTTGACCACATGGTGCCTTTGACATAAATCGATAGATCAACGCCATATCAAAATAATAAAAACAAGACTATGAGTAGGTCATGTACCTCCTTTTTCGTATAAGCTCGCCCATCATCGGCGTGAGCTTCTTCCGCTTCGCGCCTTTGCTTTTTCTATCTCCGGGAAACTCGTTTCATTTTATTTTTGACGCTCTCTATTTCGCGTTGGTCATAAGCGCCAGGCCACTCCCCTATACCGCGGGGAGGCCATAAACGACTGATATTATTTGTGACCGCGTCCCTCAGTGTAGTATAAAAGACACTTCCCTCATCATCCTTCTTAGGAAGAGCGTCCCTGAAGCATAAATGGTGGGTATATAAAAGCGTGTTTATGTCTACCGTCAATATACATATCCCGGCCCCGATTAAGAACCTTTTGAGCACTTTACAATGTATTCTAAGTGAAGAGAATGAACAAAACAACAAATTTAGATGACAAAGTACTAATATTTAAGGTTGATATCTTAAATAATATGTTCACATAACTTACATCAAAAAATTATTATTAATATGATAGTCGGGTATATTCGGGGCCAAATCACCCGCAGACTTACGTGTCTAAAACAAAGCGAAATGGACGCTCTTCTTCAGTGACACGTGGACGTCGTCGGGATCCTTCCCTCTCCAAGTCAGGCGAGCGACCATGTTCTTCGGATCCCGAACCCTGTGATGATCGTCGCGATCTTGAACGTTATGAGTCTGTTGCTCCACTACTTCTTGACCTGGGAAGTAATGAGAGAATGAGCATCTTTAACATGCTGCAACCAAAGAAATGTTTGGTACGTAGTGGATATATATTTACCTGTTGAAATCTTCCTCCAAGTTCCTTGCATTAGAAAAATCTGTTCCCGTCTCTTGCCTAGAACGGGAGTCCATACTACGTCTAGCATTCTCAATATTCTCGCGAGAACGTGGAGGCCGATAATCAACACTATGTCATTGGGGAATAGGAGCGGGAGGCTGCCTAACTGGCGTTGGTGTCAAAGAGGCAAAATATGCTGCAATTTGGTCTCTCGCGGAGGAGCTGCAGAAGCACAAATATCATGCAAAAAACAATTCATTTATTTATTATTTTTATAAAAAGCTATCTTAATACCCAAACCTGCTGGTGTAGTGATAGGTGGAGGTTGGCGTCTTGGAGGAACATTAGCACGATTGCCCCTACCTCGCGTGGAGTCCTCCTCCTATTTTCTCTAAACTCGTCCCTTTCCTCTACACAACAAATTAAAACTCCATGCATAAACTCACATACCTAATTAGAGGGTAAAGCGTATAATAAAAACTATATAAATACTTACCTTCGCCTTGCTCATTCTCCGTGACGATTACAATTACCTCTATTCATCGCCGAAAAAAGAGCACACCTAGATCAAAAAGAAATTGTGAGAGAAACATTTGATAACCATGAATGATATTGGTTGCAATAATAGAATGATACTTACAAACCATAGAGATGAAAAATAGTATTTTTATGGTTCAAATGTGCCACTAATGAGCCCCTACAGACTTATCGCAGCCTTGACCGCCTTGACCGGGGCGAGGGGAGACGATAATGCCATGAATATTGCATCGCCAGAAAAGAGGGCCACAATGAGGAAAACCGCTAAGAATTGAGCCTCCGCCATGACTATATATATTAATTTGAACATAACGAAATTAGCGAGAGAAAAGCTTTGAACAAGTGTCTTTGAATAAATACCTAAATTTATATTCTTATCTTCTTATTTATATTAGAAAAGTATCTCAGATATATGTATGGGGTGCATATCAACTCTAGGTTGCCATATTATCGCCATGTATCATGTCATACACCTAACCCTAAATTATCCCATCGGGCATTTTTTAGTGCCACATCATGAAACCCCACGCTATGCGTGTGGCACATCATCAAACCCTAGGTTGTGTCACGTCATGACTTCCTATTGCCACATCATAGTAAGTGCCATGTCATCAAACCCTAGCTTAGGTGTGCCACATCATCAAACCCTAGATTGTGCCACATGGCATTTACAATCTAGGGTTTGATGATGTAGCACACAAAACCTAGGGTTTGACGCCCCAGAGCGACACTTTATCTACAAGTTATGATTAATAATTTATTTACCATTAATAATAATTTTTTGATTAATAAATTACTTTTTCATTAGTAATTTTGACTAAAAACATTTATTGGTTGCAACAAGCCTCAAATAGGAAGACAAAATTATATTAATCACTTCTTGCAAGCATTTAACAAGAGCTTAGCCATCTCAAGTGGATCACCACACTTCATATGTCGCCTCTCTCTCACAACTATATCGGAAAGAAAGCCCCATTGCTTTTGAACACATCGACGACGCGAGCAATAGATGGGCGATCCATGTGCACCAGCTCTCTATCCATCATCATTTGGACCTTCATATGTTGGATGATGTCCAATGTGCTAGAGTATCGGTCGGTTGGGTTTATCTCAACACACAACCCCATAAGCCGCATTGCCCTGGACAAAATCAAGGAGCATCTCGTGAAATGTAGCCCAGTGGAATATATGTCGATATCGCATGCCCCCATGATGCTTGGTCATCCGATGATGATGTAAAACTCTCTTCTCTTACCAAGGATATCGCACTGCTCCATCTTGTAGTGTATAACGGCTCTTCAATTTGGGCATTCGCCTCCTTGCAAAAAAAAAAAAAATCGGAGGGCCGTGGTCCCAATCACCAATAGCCACCCACACATTTGTAAGGGAGTCATCAAAATGGAGTTTGACCCTTTTGCAATTGAGCTTTGTGTGTGTCCAACCTGAGCGTGGATGGCATAGACTCTTCTCGCAAGAGCGAGAGCTATTTCGGGACGTGACTTATACACGGTAGTCTCATTTTGGCTTTCCACTCCGCACTTATCTTCATATCAGCCCTTCTTGGAGCACTATGCATTGCATTTGACCATCTCCTATAAGAAGAGAATTGGCTCGGAAGATGGTCAAGTAATTCTGCAAAGGTTCCTCCATTCATGAATGGCAGATTACCATTGGTCCCCTGTGGCTCATCTCCACAAAAGACCTCAGGGGCAAGTCCAAGGGGTGTGGCCAATGCTGGACTTGGGCTCTTGAAACGGATATACTTGTCAGCCAACAACCATGATGCAGCTCTATCTTGGCCTCTCCACACAATGCCAGTATAATAATCATCTTGATTAAAGTACGGGTTCCCAAGATCCGATTTGGTATATCCGCAGCCTTGTTTACTACCAATGCACTTTACAACTCCAACAAAGATCCACAGAATGCCGGGCCAATAAATGCAAAGACATTTATCATGAGCATGTAATGATAATCTAGCCCCCGCACCAATAGAGCTCCCACCATGGATAAGACTATCTAACTCCTTCACTGCTCATCATTGAGACTCAAGCATCGGCCATCTTGTGATCTTTATGCCGGACCTTTGCACTTCGCCACGAATTAGCCCATCGTCCCCATGCATGCCTCAAAGATAGGGGCTCATAAGTGGCACTTTTATACTTAAGTAGCATCCTCACTTCGCTCAGATTGCAAACCCAAGACTTTAAGTTCTTTTCTCATCATATCTTCCAACTCGCACTCATGCTCGCCACCTCCCACATAATTCGCAGACCGACATTCTTTCTCAACCGATGCTACAAAACGGTTAATTCGATCATCGGGCTTGCATATGTCATTCGGGTCTGGTCTCAGGCGATATTTGATTGATGAGGATGCGCCTAATTTCACTAAGCATCTCTGTCCCCCATACGAGGCCATTTTATGCCTACAAACAAAACAAAATAATGAATACAAAAGCCAAGCATGCACAAAGTAAATGCAACATAATACTGACAATATCAAACATGTATGCACCATATAATCATTACTTATAACACTCCTATGGCTTACTAATACCTTATCCGACTTCCCAAAAAAAAGCAAAAAAAAAGAAGAAGAAACAAGAAAAACTAAATAGGTTAGATTAGGGTATTCAGACCCACCTAAATTTACATTCAGTATTACTAGTTAATTAGTTAGCGATAGTCCCAAAATTTAGTTAACTTTTTAACCAAAAACACTACCTAAACTTATCTTCGCACCTTGTTCTGATTAGTTAGCAAAATTAACTAAAAATTAACTAAATTAGAAATTAGCACTATAGAGGTCACTTTAAGTTTAGTTAATTGTACATATAATTTTTATGCCTTTGGCTAACTTAACTAGACATGTTCAAAATATTTAGTTAATTAGTTAAGTTATTTTTTACCAACGCTTTTAGTGCTAATTAGTACTACATTAAGTTAGCCTAACCTATTTTTTTTAACTAGCACGGGTGTGAAGGGAATCATCCGCCATCGTTAACTTAACCTAGCTCTAGCTACCTCTAGCTAAAACCGACAATAACGTGGAACTAAGGTTCCGAACACCCTGGTCCTCCCCACTCGCCAAGGGAGCCGAATTATGTCCTTGCCGTGAGCCACATCTACCTAAGAATGAGAAGAAAAGTGGACTTGGACCCCGACACCTAGTCCTCTCCACGCAAGGTGGAGCCGAATCGTGTCCTTGAACAAGCCACTACAATTTTATTTTAAACCTAAAAATAACAAGTGGAACTGAAGTGGACTTGAACTCGCACGCGGGTCCTCTCCACTCTAGGTGGAGCCGACCGCGTCCCTTGAACAAGCCACTCATTAACCTAGGAAACATTTATGATTGTAGTGAAAGTGGACTTCAACCCGGGTACATGGTCCTCCCCACTCTAGGTGGAGCCGAATTCGCGTCCCTTGAACAAGCCACTCCATCAATTTTTTAACCTACTTAAAACTATAAAAATAAAATGCAAGTGCGATCAACTACTTACCAAAATAAGGACGCTGCGGTACAAGATCCCTGCTGGTCCAAATCGTAATAGAAAGCCGCAAATGTATAACAAAGCATTAGAAGAATAAGAACAAAGAAGAAAAAGATCGAAGAAGAAAGAAAGGAAAAAAAGGGGGGGGGATAGAAAACAAGAGATAGAAATAAAACAAGAGAAAGAAATAAGAGAATAGAAGGGAATAGAATGGAAGGAAGAAATAAGGGAAGGGAAAGAAAAGGATCGAATGGAAAGTGAGGAAGAAATGTGAAGAATAAGAAACAAATGAAGAATGAAGAAATGAAATTAAAAAGAATGAAGAATAAGAAATGAAAAAAAATGAAGAATAAGGAAGGGAAGAGAAGAAAGAAATGAGGGAAGGGAGGGGAAAGAATGAGGAAGAAAGAATGAGAAAGAAATGAGGAAAGAAGAAATATGGGAAGAAAGAATGAGGAAAGAATGAAGCATGGAAGAAGGAGGAAGAAATGAAGCATGAGGAAGAATGAGGAAGAAATGAAGCATGAGAAAGAAAGAAGGAGGAAGAATGAACGAGGCATGGAAGAATGGGAAGAAAAAAAATCAAGAACAAAGAAGAAGAGGAAGGAAAGGAAACCAAAAAAAGAGGAAGGTGGCATGCACCATTCAATCCAAAAAACCTATTCAATCTAAAAAACATGATATACTAACCTTAGAATAGTTGCTTGCGTGTAGATCGTGGTACTAGCGCCATGGATCGCCCAAGAACCTCAAGAAGTAGGGCAAAAAGAAGTTCCCGAAAAGCCGGCCGCCGCTGGTTCAAAATATTACGAGCGCCGCGATGCGACGCCACGCCGCATGCGACGTTATTTCAAATCGCGACGCCGACGCCCCCCCCTGACGATTTTGTTATAGCGACGTTATTGTTTTTGCATCTTTTTTTTTTAATGTGAAGCTCATTAAAGTTTGTCCCTAGGCTTATTTGAACAGTCCGAGGCCGATCCTTGAACGGAGGATTCAACGGCCGGATATATAGGGGAACCGAGCCGGAGGGTGTTCATTAGCATACCCCCCCAGGGGGCTGCGACAAGCCGCCGAGAACGTTTTGGGGTCCGCCTCCCCCGGGATCTGGGACTCTCCCCACCGAGGTGGCCATTCAAAGTCGCCTTGCTTGACTTGGGGAAGGGTGCTACCATGCTTGCCCAACAACGGCCGCCGGACCGTTCTAACCCCAACGCTTGTCTGGACCTTATCCGAAAATTTTGGAAATTTTCCTCAGATGCCGGTGATGACCATGGAAGCCACCACCAAAACCATAATTTAATTCCATGCCATGCATTAACTACGAATTTATAAACCATAAATGCAATAAAATGCATAACTAAAAGAGTGTGCATCGAAAAAGGCAAGTCTTTGACCGGGGGCAACAAGGCTGTATGGACACATTAAAAAAAAATTTTCACTTGGAAACTATGAAGCAATCTTTCATCAAGGTACAATTGTTTCTGAGAAACAAAACCAGTTCATTACAAGTTAGTTATGCCATCCATGTCAAATAGCTTTAGGGAGCAGAAAAATCAAAACAAAACCCTTCTAGAATCTGCAAGTCCTGTGGTTTACGCCCAATGCAATCTTAGACCAAGTATAACGCCCAAATGAGCCAAGGTCAACCCCAAGTACAACGATCCCACAAACTCCATTCCTTTGACCTTAGCTAACCCTTTGACCTAGACCTCCTAAAATTTCAAAAATTGGGCTGTGTGATGGAGATGGATTAGGAATCCAGCTGGCAAAAAATCAAAATTTATTTTCGTACAATGCATTAATTGCGAATTTATGAATGTCTTGCCACCGCAAAAGCCCCCAACTTCTACTTGCCACATCGGGAGGAGGACAGTGCCCAAACTCCGGCCCCGCCGGCCTCCCCTTGTTCAGATTCTCTGGCCAGCAGCCTTCTACCATGTCCCAAGTGCAACAGACAAGTCTCGCCCCCAAAACGCAAACCCTTCTAGAACCCGGCAACCCACGGTGGTTTATGTTTTTGAGGCCCTCTCCTGTCGATTCGGGCGGACCTTGCGCCGCGACTTGACGTGGAGTGGGGTGTTGATGCCGAGAGCACGGACCCCTAAATCCCCCTAAGCCGCTTGCCCCCGATTTCCTCTCCCCAAGGCCCCTGGGACGGGACGGGCGACCTCCCTCTCCTGAATCGCGATTTGACTCGCCAATGGACTCGAACATCGACGCTGCCCTAGGGACCAAGTTCTCGGGCCGAAGACCAAAACTCGCCCCCAAAACAAAACCCTTCTAGAATCCGGCAAGTCACGTGGTTTACGCTTTGAGGCCCTCTCCTTGTCGATTTGGTCGGGACCTTGCACCGTGATCTTGACATGGAGTGGGGGTGTTGACGCCAGAGCCGGGACCCTAAACTCCCCCTAAGTTGCTTGCCCCAATTCAGTTCATTACAAGTTAATTATGCCATCCATGTCAAATAGCTTTAGGGAGCAAAATTGAACAAGGGCATTCTCTATCCATATGCCTTGATACCAAACACAACCATCATCACAAGCAACCAAATCTAACCCCTCCCCAACCCGCGACTAGTCTTTTGCTTATCTATAATCATTTATCTTCATTCTAGTAGTTATGATGCTTTTCCTCAGAATCATTTATCTTCATTCTAATAGTTATGATGCTTATATTCTCAATGCAATCTTAGACAAAGTATAACGCCCAAATGAGCCAAGGTCAACCCCAAGTACAACGATCCCACAAACTCCATTCCTTTGACCTTAGCTAACCCTTTGACCTAGACCTTCTCCAAAAATTTCAAAATTGGGTCGTAGGCCGAGATGGGTTAGGAATCCACCGGCAAAAATCAGAATTTATTTTCAGACAATGCATTAATTATAATTTATGAATGTCTTGCCACCGCAAAAAAAGCTCGACTTCTACTTGCCACATCGAGGAGGACAGGCCCAAACTCGTCCCCGGCGCCCCTTTGTTCAGATTCTCTACTGCAGCCGGCCAGTCCCAGTGCAATGGACAAGTCTCGCCCCCCAAACACAAACCCTTCTAGAACCCGCAACCCACTGTGGTTTACGCTTTGAGGCCCTCTCCTTGTCGATTCTAAGGGACTTGTGCCGCGGATTCTTGACGGGAGTTGTTGACGCTACGCTGACCCTAAAATCCCCTAAGTCGCTGCTCAATTTCCTCCCCCCAAGGCCCCCTGGGATCTGACTTCGCAACCTCCTCCCTCCCGAATCACATTTGACTCGGCCAATGGGACCAAACCCGCCGACCGTGTTCTAGGGACCAAGTTCTGGTCAAGACCACCCAAAACTCAAGAAGCCAAAAAGTAGCTCACTTCCATCACACTCGTAGTCAATTGGCCTAGGGATGTGGATGGGATACCGCCGCGGAGGGCGTGAGTGTTTCTCTTTGCAAACCCGACCTTGTAACTTGCTCCCTAGGGTAATTTCGCCATTCCGACGATTTGGTGGGTCGACGGCCATCTCGAGCCTCCCTAAACTCCCCCCGACAAGACAATCACGGCTTCTACAAGGCCACGGGGCGCCCCCATCCATGTTTGATAAGGATTCTCCGACCGTCCGGAATCTTTGGGCCTTCCCCGCCAAGAGGGGCCCCCCGAATCCCTTGATCCAACCAACCATAGGGGAACCGGCCCGGAGGTGGTCATTAGCGCAGCCCCCGGGAGCGCCGCCAGAAGGGCTGCCTCCGAACTTTTTTTGATCCCGCCTTGGGGTCCTGGACTCTCCCTGCTGGAGGGATCCCCGCAAGGTCCCGGGCCTCGCTTGACTTGGGGGAAGGGTGCCAGCCTCTGGTTGCCCCCATCCGCTGCCCCGGACTGCTTTGAATGCTAACCCTTTGACCTAGACCTTCTCCTCAAAATTTCAAAATTGGGCTGTGTGGATGGGGATGGATTAGAATCCAGCCGGGTAAAAAATCAGAATTTATTTTCGCATAATGCATTAATTGCGAATTTATGAATGTCTTGCCACCGCAAAAAGCGCCCCTAATTCTACTTGCCACATCGGGAGGAGGACAGCCCAAACTCCGGCCCGCCGCCCCTTGTTCCTCGATTCTCCCTGCGCCTTTTCTGGCCAGTCCCAAGTGCACGTACCAAGTCTCGCCCCAAAACGCAAACCCTTCTAGAACCCGCAACCCACGTGGTTTACGCTTTGAGGCCCTCTCCTTGTCGATTCGGCGGACCTTTGCGCCGCGGACTTGACGTGGAGTGGGGGTGTTGACGCCAGAGCACGGACCCTAAAATCCCCTAAGTCGCTAGTTCCGAATTTCCTCTCCCTAAGGCCCTCGGGATCTGACGGGCCACCTCCCTCTCCGGAATCGCTATTTGACTCTCGCCAATGGACTCGTAACGCCGACGCTGTTGCCCGGGACCAAGTTCCGCGGGCCGTAAGACCACCCGACCTCCAAGAAGCCAAAGTAGCTCACTTCCATCACACTCGTAGTCAATTGGCCTAGGATGTGGATGCGGATACCGTCCGGGAGGGCGGAGTGTTTTCTTTCTTTGCAAAACCGACCTTGTAACTTGCTCCCTAGGGTAATTTCGCCATTCCTGACGATTTGGCGTGGTCGATTTGCCATTCCGAGCCTCCTGCGTCTCGAACGACAAGACACCGGCGTTTCTACAAGGTCGACCTCGTCGATCGCCCACGGTTTGACAAGTTCTCCTGACCGACTGAAATCTTTTGGGCCTTCCCGAGGGGCCCCCCGAACGGAGGATCCAACGGCTTGGATAGGGGAACCGGCCCGAGGGTGGTCATTAGCGTGCACCCCAGAGCCCGCCAGAAGGGTCAGCCTTCGGAACTTTTTTTTGATCCCCGCCTGGGGTCCTGACTCTCCCCTCTTGTGAGGGATCCCCGCAAGGTCCCGGCCTCGCTTTGACTTGGGGAAGGGTGCCACCGGCTTTCCCGCAACGGGTCGCCCCGACCGCTCTAATGCTAACCCTTTGACCTAGACCTTCTCCAAAAATTTCAAAATTAATGTAGGCCGAAATGGATTAGGATTCCACCGGCAAAAATGGACAACAAGAAAAGGGTCATTTAGCGACGCCAATATGACGTCCGCCGGCTGACGCTCGTAAGGACGCCCGCCCGACGCTGCCGCCGCTTCACGCCGCCGCTACAGACGCCGTTAGGCATTATCGCCGCGATGCGACGCGGCGCCGCGATGCGACGCTATGTGCGCCGCTGCAGACGCCGCGCAGACGCGCGGGGATACCGCACGCCGCCAGACGCCGCGATGGCACGCGACACGCGAAATATACACGCGGAATATACACGTGAAATATACACGCGGAACATCACCAAAATCCACGCCGCGTCGCCGTAAAAAGCCACGCGGTATACGCCGCCGCATGCGACGCGGACACGCGGAACGTATTAACGGGAATATACACGGAATATACACGGAATATACACGCAGTGAAAAGCCATCGCGGTATACGCCGTGACATGACGCGGACATCGGAATATACACGCGGAATACACACGGGAAAATTCAAAATCCACAGATAGAAAAGCCACGCGGCAAAAAAAGTTATCGGGATACGCGCCGCATGACGGTAGGGGAAAAATAAAAAAATAAAAATATATTTATATAAAAATATAAATATAAAAATATTTTTAAATAATCACAAAAAGTGTTTTTTATATTCATATTTTTAAATAGTCACAAAATTATTTTTATATTTATATTTTTAAATAATCACAAAAGTGAATCCTATATAATAAAATTATAGTGTATGTCCGTTTTGAATGGCTCTAGATTGGGCGGCCGAGATTCCGCCAGCCACGTGGCATCATCCGCATCGCTTCCCAATTACCTTTCCTAGAGTTTTTTGTTTGGCGCAGAGCAGCTCTAGGTTAAGCTTGGCTATGGCGGAATGTTTTCCCCACTCGATTTTGCATCTATCTCCTCCTGATGGTTTCAAGGCATCTCATCTTCGCTAACATGGTGAAGGCGGGTGAAAGCTTCGTAACGCCAGAGGTGAAGGTGTGAAGGTGTAAAACAAGAAGGCGGAATAGATTATTTAGTGCTGGGCATGGGGCAAGGTTACGAAGAGGGATCTTCGCCGGATCTGCAAGTGGCTATTGCAAGAAGTGATTCATCTGCTAGCGTTTCTTCGTTGGGAAAGTCCATAAATCAGAAAGCAGAGGCCATAGCCGAGGCTCACAGAGGCAGAGTAGAGGCCGAAGCGCATGCTTTCTTGGAAGCTTCCACCCGCAAGAGTGAAGCTCGAGCTCAAAGAATCCACGAATCTTCATGCAGCAGAAGTTCCATATCACAAAAGCTAGAGAAGAATCCTTGGGAAAGACATGTCAAACGCCTCATCATTTACTTCTGCAGAAGCTATGTTATAGGTGCAAGATTGATTTGGAAGTTGGTTTTTGTTCAAGTTTAGATTAAATCAAAGATATGCATATTTGAGATTTAACTGATTGACTGAATCTGCTGGCCAAAATGAAGTCACCATATTTGGGATGGTCATCACTCTCTATTTTGTTGTTAGTGCATTTTATGGCTTGCATTGTTACCTTTTAGTCATTGAATCAAATAAGCCATGTTCAGCACTTATGAAGATTTGATCTGCATTGTTACTTTTTATTTTGTCAATCTGAAGACTTGACAGACACCACGATGGGATCTCGCCTCGACAGGGAGATATTTTTTCTCTCGAAAATTTTACATGCTGGTTGTCCTGTTACTTCGTGTTGTAGAACTTGGGTTTTCTCGCAATGGTCGCTTTTAATACGTAACTCGACAAGATCGAACCCGAAGAAAATGATGAAGCAAATTCTTCTGGTGCTTGGAAGTCCGGGTCATGAGACAATTGCGATATTGTTGCCGAAGCTTTTGCAAAGAAGCTTGGCTAGCACCACCACAAGTTTGTTTTGACCCGATATTTACAGATATTGCATAAGTCTACAATGGTAAATGAGCAACTTTCATCTTGCCTCATTTCTCAGGATTTTAAAGGTGTCGAAAGCAACTACCACCTCCTTCCTCGCTTAACGACACATCGCCCTTCTTGAGCGCTGGTTAAATACATGTCAACCCTTTTCAAGTGAGGCAAATGGAAAATTGATCGTATTCTACGATTTGGGCAGATTTGTGGTGGCTGATTGGAAGGCATGGGATGAAGAAGATCTCAATGTCTTTGAGGCCATTCGTGAAGTCCTTGCATTGCATGTTAGTTTCTTTGAATTTATCGTGATTTATAATTAGGTTTTGCAATCGCCTACGCTTTGAAGGTTTTGCCGGTATAAATTACTGTGGAAGATGTCCTCTCGAACACTTTGCGGTTGCAGAGCTCCCACCGCCCCCTCGGGCCGTACCATCACGCCGATTCTTGAAGGAATGGTCAGCCTTTGTAAGCTCAACATTGAAATGAAAGATATGTCGCCGCTACTTTGGCGTGGCTTGCGTGATTGCACATTCTCTTTGCATTCCACCGCAGTTGTCCTTTGAGAGGGCCACCGATGAGAAGCATTGGTGTGCCGGTTCACGTAAGTTTCATTTGAACGACTACATCGCTTATCAAGCCAAACAAAGGCCTCTTGCAAAGCCATTGATATTGGTCATTGCAACATGTTATGTTGGTCTTTCGTGCAATCGTAGAGAACGCTCTTACCGCATCATACAAGACGATTGAAGATTTGGCAAGATTAGCTTTTGTTGAATGGGCGTAATCTCCCGCCTCCATAGTAGAAGATGGTGCCGATACACAATTATCCTTGAGTCCAATTAAAGTTGGGAAAGGCCTTGAAAATGTTTTTAATTTATGTAAGTGCATATGGTTTGATTGAATTTCACTTACATTCTATAGTCAAGGTGGAATTCAACCTAAATGCTCCAAATATTGGACTACATGTAAAAATGCTTAGAGTGTTAACATGTGCATGGGCTATAGATTTTAATTGAAGCAATTACTTATGTAATCGTAGCCTTTTGAGTAATAAAGCAATCGCTCGTCGCTGCTAAGATAACATTAGAGCATTATTTAAGGTTAAATAAACAAGAAATAGACATTATGTTTGCCCAATTGTTTGGTATTTGGGGAGAAGTTTGCATAAACATTAAACACCCTCATAAACATCAATCTCGATTAAGGGTTTGGAAATAAACAATTGTTTCCAATATCCTTTATAAAATAGACGTCGTGGAAGCAAGTCTTGAATGGAAAGAGAAAGCCCATTGTTTCATGAACAAAAAGCCTAGAGACTATTGATTTACCCCCTCCATTTTTTTTGTTATAATGATGAGTTCAATGATTCATGGGTTTAATGTCGAGGTATTGAAACCAAAAATATAGAGCAATATTTTATGTATGGCATGTTGTTTACATTTAGAAGCTCGAATTTGTCGCATGCCATGTACAATTGCCGCATTAGAGGACATGCTTTTACATGCAATTGTTAGGTCGATAATTGCAAACAGCTTGCTAGGGCGCATAAACAACATGACCGTGGAAAGCAAAAGGGGACATGCTCTGCACAATAAGAGGAAGATTATCGTTATTATTTTTTGAGAGATTAAAGACTAAAACAAAAGGAAAGAGCCTTAAAACACGCTATGTTTTTAAGAATTATTCCAAAATGATGCTCCACGTAAGTGTTAAAGATGCTAGCTGATTAAGGAACGGAATATTGAGCTAATACCAATCCATTAGGGCATCTCATCATTCTCTTGAACATCATTTATACATTCTTAACTTATGCCCAGCAACGCTGGGCACCATTACTAGTTGTATTTATATTTTTAAATAATCACAAAAGACTCGTTAAGAGGAGTATCCACCCTTTTAGCCTAGAGCTACTCTCTCTCAGATTCAGTGGAGTAGTCATCCGAGTACGTAGTTAGAGGACGCCTCAAACCGTCAGCCGCACGGTTGCAATTGGATGGCTCTCCAGCGACGTTTGCAGATCCCTCGCCGCCCCCGAGCCCCATGTTATGCTCTAGACCTTCATTCATATCCGCCACTGCTTCCTATAAAAACCAAAAGAATATGGCGTTAATGTAGTGCATAGAATTATAATTACAACGCACCCCCGCATTCCCGCGAATTGGGAGAGTTCCCTCGTCGTATAACTGTTGATACAGATAAAACAAATTTCCACGCCCGTGGCTACTTGTACCTGCTGCTTGTTAGGGGCAAACCCGTATAGATGTTCCTATGACAATATAACGAGTATTAGCTAGTGACATTTAAAGTTCTTATTAAAATTAATGTGAACTAATATAGCTCTTACGAATCTATAGAAAAACCCTTTTCGACCACGGAGCCCAAATCGGACGCCTTTTCGCCACTTTTTAGTTGCTTTGTCGGGTCCGAGCTTTATGTTTGCTTTCTCTCGATCCTTTGCACGCTCAATGCAATCTAATTGCAAGGCACACAACATTATCACAAATTAAAGTGAACGAATGACAAAAAAAATAAGAAATACCTTGATATCTTCCTTGTGGAGATTAAGGGTTTAGAGACTTTTGACCAATCGCCCCTTCTTTTTCGCAAGTCCGCTTCAGCCCTTGACCACATGGTGCCTTTGACATAAATCGATAGATCAACGCCATATCAAAATAATAAAACAAGACTATGACTAGGTCATGTACCTCCTTTTTCGTATAAGCTCGCCCATCATCGGTGAGCTTCTTCCGCTTAAACGCCTTTGCTTTTTCTATCTCCTGGAAACTCGCTTTCATTTTATTTTGACGCCTCTATTTCTCAGCTGGTCATAAGCGCCTGTGCCACTCCCCTATACCGCTGGGAGGCCATAAACGAGATATTATTTGTGACCGGCCCCTCGTAGTATAAAAAAGACACTTCCCTCATCATCCTTCTTAGGAAGAGCATCCCCAAGCATAAATGGTGGGTATATAAAAGCGTGTTTATGTCTACCGTCAATATACATATCCCGGGTCCCGATTAAGAACCTTTTGAGCACTTTACAATGTATTCTAAGTGAAGAGAATGAACAAAACAACAAATTTAGATGACAAAGTACTAATATTTAAGGTTGATATCTTAAATAATATGTTCACATAACTTACATCAAAAAATTATTATTAATATGATAGTCGGGTATATTCGGGGCCAAATCACCCGCAGACTTAGTGTCTCTAAAACAAAGCCGAAATGGACGCTTTTCTTCAAAGACACGGGACGCCATCGATCCTTCCTCTCCAAGTCGCGAAATGACCATGTTCTTCGGATCCCGAACCCCTCGTGGATGATCGCCGCGATCTTGAACGCTAGAGTCTCGCTGCTCCACTACTTTTGACCTCGGGAAGTAATGAGAGAATGAGCATCTTTAACATGCCGCAACCAAAGAAATGTTTGGTACGTGAGTGGATATATATTTACCCGCTTGAAATCTTCCTCCAAGTTCCTTGCATTAGAAAAAATTGCTCTCGCCTCTTTGCCTAGAACGGAGTCCATACTACGCCTAGCATTCTCAATATTCTCGCGAGAACGGAGGGCCGATAATCAACACTATGTCGCTGGGGAATAGGAGCTGGAGGTCGCTTTAACCCAAACAGGTCAAAGAGGGCAAAATATGCTGCAATTTGGTCTCTCTCGGCGGAGACATGTTTCTATTAGGAAGGCGGGAGCGGGCGAGGAGCCGCAGGCTACAAATATCATGCAAAAAACAATTCATTTATTTATTATTTTTATAAAAAGCTATCTTAATACCCAAAACCCGGCCGGGTGTAGTGATAGGTGGAGGTTGGCGCCTTGGAGGAACATCAGCACGATTGCCCCTACCTCGGAGTCCTCCTCCTCCTATTTTCTAAACTCGCCCCTTTCCTCTACACAAACAAATTAAAACTCCATGCATAAACTCACATACCTAATTAGAGGGTAAAGCCGTATAATAAAAACTATATAAATATTTTTTTTTCGCCTTGCTCATTCTCCGTGACGATTAAGCGATTACCTCTATTCATCACGAAAAAAAGAGCACACCTAGATCAAAAGAAATTGTGAGAGAAACATTTGATAACCATGAATGATATTGGTTGCAATAATAGAATGATACTTACAAACCATAGAGATGAAAAAATAGTATTTTTATGGTTCAAATGTGCCAATTAATGAGCCCCGGCAGACTTACTGCAGTCTTGACCGTCTTGACCGGGGGCGGAGGGGGAGACGCATAATGCCATGAATATTGCATCAGCAGAAAGAGGGCCACAATGAGGAAAACCGCTAAGAATTGAGCCTCCGCCATGACTATATATATTAATTTGAACATAACGAGAATTAGCGAGAGAAAAGCTTTGAACAAGTGTCTTTGAATAAATACCTAAATTTATATTCTTATCTTCTTATTTATATTAGAAAAGTATCTCGTATATATGTATGGGGTGCATATCGAACTCTAGGTTGCCATATTATCAGGCCATGTATCATGTCATACAATCAACCCTAAATTATCCCACGCGGCATTTTAGTGCCACATCATGAAACCCTACGCTATGCGTGGCACATCATCAAACCCTAGGTTGTGTCACCTCACGACTTCCTATTGCCACATCATAGTAGTGTTATGTCATCAAACCCTAGTATTAGAAATATTATCATCAAACCCTAGATTGTGCCATATGGCATTTACAATCTAGGGTTTGATGATGTAGCACACAAAACCTAGGGTTTGACGCCCCAGAAGCTATTACTTTTATCTACAAGTTATGATTAATAATTTATTTACCATTAATAATAATTTTTTTTTGATTAATAAATTACTTTTTTCATTAGTAATTTTGACTAAAAAACATTTATTGGTTGCAACAAGCCTCAAATAGGAAGACAAAATTATATTAATCACTTCTTGCAAGCATTTAACAAGAGCTTAGCCATCTCAAGTGGATCACCACACTTCATATGTCGCCTCTCTCTCTCACAACTATATCGTAAGAAAGCCCTCATTGCTTTTGAACACATCGACGACGCGAGCAATAGATGGGTGATCCATGTGCACCAGCTCTCTATCCATCATCATTTGGACCTTCATATGTTGGATGATGTCCAATGTGCTAGAGTATCGGCCGGTTGGGTTTATCTCAACACACAACCCCATAAGCCGCATTGCCCGACAAAATCAAGGAGCATCTCGTAAATGTAGCCTGTGGAATATATGTCGATATCTCATGCCCCCATGATGCTTGGTCATCTGATGATGATGTAAAAACTCTCTTCTCCCACCAAGGATATCGCGACCGCTCCATCTTGTAGTGTATAACTGCTCTTCAATTTGGGCATTCACCCTTGCAAAAAAAAACGGAGAGTCGTGGTCCCAATCACCAATAGCCACCCACACATTTGTAAGGGAGTCATCAAAATGGAGTTTGACCCTTTGCAATTGAGCTTTGTGTGTGTCCAACCTGGAGCGTGGATGGCATAGACTCCTTCCTGCAAGAGCGAGAGCTATTTCGGGACGCATTTATACACGAAGTCTCATTTTGGCTTTCCACTCCGACTTATCTTCATATCAGCCCTTCTTGGAGCACTATGCATTGCATTTGACCATCTCCTATAAGAAGAGAATTGGCTCGAAGATGGTCAAGTAATTCTCGCAAAGGTTCCTCCATTCATGAATGGCAGACTACCATTGGTCCCCGTGGCTCATCTCCACAAAAGACCTCGTGGGCAAGTCCAAGGGGTGTGGCCAATGCTGACTTGGGCTCTTGAAACGGATATACTTGTCACCCAACAACCATGATGCAGCTCTATCTTGGCCTCTCCACACAATGCCAAGATAATAATCATCTTGATTAAAGTACGGTGGTTCCCAAGATCCGATTTGGTATATCCGGCAGCCTTTGTTTACTACCAATGCACTTTTTATAACTCCAACAAGATCCACGTGAATGTCATTCAATAAATGCAAAGACATTTATCATGAGCATGTAATGATAATCTAGCCCCCTCGCACCAATAGAGCTTCCACCATGGATAAGACTATCTAACTCCTTCACCGCTCATCATTGAGACTCAAGCATCGCCATCTTGTGATCTTTATGCCTGACCTTGCACTTCGCCACGAATTAGCCCATCGTCCCAATGATGCCTCAAAGATAGGGGCTCATAAGTGGCACTTTATACTTAAGTAGCATCCTCAATTCTCGCTCAGATTGCAAACCCAAGACTTTAAGTTCTTTCTCATCATATCTTCCAACTCGCACTCATGCTCGCCACCTCCCACATAATTCGTAATCGACATTCTTTCTCAACCGATGCTACAAAACTAAATCTGATCATCGGGTTTGTATATGTCGCTCCGGCCTGGTCTCAGGCGCATATTTGATTGATGAGGATGCTTTTAATTTCACTAAGCATCTCTCGTCCCATCGAGGCCATTTTATGCCTACAAACAAAACAAAATAATGAATACAAAAGCCAAGCATGCACAAAGTAAATGCAACATAATACGACAATATCAAACATGTATGCACTATATAATCATTACTTATAACATGCCCTATGGCTTACTAATACCTTATCCGGACTTCCAAAAAAGCAAGAAAAAAAAGAAGAAGAAACAAGAAAAACTAAATAGGTTAGATTAGGGTATTCCATAGTTGGGCCGACCCACCGACCTAGCCGACCTGCCGACCTAGGTGGGAGAAGACCGACCTAGGTGGGGATTTTTTGCCGACCTACCGACCTATTCTGCCAAAATTCAACTTTCTCTTTTCCTGCAGATAATGCATAAACAACATGCAATACATCTGTACTTCTAAATAAATAGTGAATCTGGACAAGTTTACAGCTCAAATAATTTCTAAATAGTTGATTTATAGTATTAAACTTCAAACAATATCTACATAGAGAATCAATACTTCATAGCAAGTTGTTTCTCATGAATTTCAAACAAAAACTGTGGAGTCCTAAAAACTGTGGAGTCCTGACAACAGTAGCAAGAGAATTTAACATTGAAAATTGTAAGAAGGATTGAGGCTGTAGAACAACAAAACAGAGTCTATAAATTCTCAAACCAAGTTGAACAAACTCAAGCATCCGAAGAGTCTAAGAAACAAAAGCAAGGTAGTGTTGGAAAATAAAAAAGCCATACACTGCAGTCCAAAATACACCATACACCAGCAACATGAATGAAGACATTATTAGAGATATATTCTTCTTAAGAATGATTAATAAGTAGGTACCTGTGTGGTGGAGCTAGCAACAAATAAACAAATTGTATGATAGCCTTTGGTCAAGGCAAATCCCAGTGCCCGGGTCCCATTCTCAGAGGCATGATGAAGATTTTAAGTGAAGCTCTAGTACAAAATTTGAAAAGGATTTGTGTTTACCCAACAACAAAGAAGGAAGTTCCATCCAAATGCCATGACTGCACAAATCTTTCCGTGTTCTGGAAGATTATTTCGATAAACTGATATTCACTGCTATTGCCGGATGGGTCAAAGAAATTTAAAGTTCTCCTTTCTAAGGAGATGCATTATAGCCTTCTATGTAAGCAATAGAATAAAACTTGAAAAACTTAACATAAACATATAAATAATGACTCAATCAAGCACGCAATCGCTGACCTAATATAATCGTGGACCTAATAATTGCTAATCGCTATCGAATGAGACATAATACAATAGAACAAAGGCAAGACCTCGACTCAAAAATCTACTGCCTCGCATCTTTAGATTAGTCTTCCATCCTAGAATCGAAAAAATTGTGCAACAAGCTTACTTGGAGCTCGATTGGGCTATGTCTTGGCCTTACATCGATTGAAACAGAGCGCAGAAGGACTCAGTAAGGGATTTGGATGCCGAAATCTAGTCCAAAATGCTCTGTTCTGGCTGTTTCAACGCCTACGGGATGCAAGACAGAAAAGGGGGGAAATTTTTTTTTTGGCCTTTTAAGACCCATCCGACCTTGGGTCGGATTAGGCCGACTCCGACCTAGGTCGGAAACGCTCGGATTTTAGGGCCGACCTAGGTCGGCCCCAATCATGGGGTATTCAGACCCACGGTCAATTTACATTCGTATTACTAGTTAATTAGTTAGCAGATAGTCCCAAAATTTAGTTAACTTTTTTAACCAAAAACACTACCTAAACTTATCTTCGCACCTTGTTCGGATTAGTTAGCAAAATTAACTAAAAATTAACTAAATTAGAAATTAGCACTATAGAGGTCACTTTAAGTTTAGTTAATTGTACATATAATTTTTTATGCCTTTGGCTAACTTAACTAGACATGTTCGAAATAATTTAGTTAATTAGTTAAGTTATTTTTTTTTACCAACGCTTTTAGTGCGAATTAGTACTACATTAAGTTAGCCTAACCTATTTTTTTTTAACTAGCACGGGTGTGAAGGGAATCATCCAGTTACTGTTAACTTAACCTAGCCCTAGCTACCTCTAGCTAAAACTGACAATAAACGTGAACTAAGGCCCGAACACCGGGTCCTCCTTACCAAGGTGGAGCCGACCATGTCCTTGCCGTGAGCCACATCTACCTAAGAATGAGAAGAAAAGTGGACTTGGACCCGACACCTAGTCCCTTCCACGCAAGGTGGAGCCGACCGCGTTCTTGAACAAGCCACTACAATTTTATTTTAAACCTAAAAATAACAAGTGGAACCGAAGTGGACTTGAACCCGGCACGCGGGTCCTCTCCACTCTAGGTGGAGCCGACCGCGTCCCTTGAACAAGCCACCATTAACCTAGGAAACATTTATGATTGTAGTGAAAGTGGACTTCAACCCGGTACATGGTCCTCCCCACTCTAGGTGGAGCCGACCTGCCCTTGAACAAGCCACTCCATCAATTTTTTAACCTACTTAAAACTATAAAAATAAAATGCAAGTGCGATCAACTACTTACCAAAATAAGGACGCTATGGTACAAGATCCCCGTCGGTCCAAATCGTAATAGAAAGTCGCAATGTATAACAAAGCATTAGAAGAATAAGAACAAAGAAGAAAAAGATCAAGAAGAAAGAAAGGAAAAAAAAAGGGGGGGATAGAAAACAAGAGATAGAAATAAAACAAGAGAAAGAAATAAGAGAATAGAAGGGAAGAAATAAGGATAGAATAGAGAAAAAATAAGAGAAGAAACAAGAAAGAATGAAGAAAAATAAGAGGAAATAAGAGAAGGGAAGGGAATAGAATGGAAGGAAGAAATAAGGGAAGGGAAAGAAAAGGATCGAATGGAAAGTGAGGAAGAAATGTGAAGAATAAGAAACAAATGAAGAATGAAGAAATGAAATTAAAAAGAATGAAGAATAAGAAATGAAAAAAAATGAAGAATAAGGAAGGGAAGAGAAGAAAGAAATGAGGGAAGGGAGGGGAAAGAATGAGGAATGAGAAAGCATGAGAAAGAATGGAAATGAGAAACAAATGAGAAAGCATGAGAAAGAAATGAGAAAGAAATGAGAAAGCAAGAAATGAGAAAGAATGAGGAAGAATGAGAAAGAGTGAGGAATAAAGAATGAGAAAGCATGAGGAAGAAAGAAATGAGAAAGAATGAGGAAGAAAGAATGAGAAAGAAATGAGGAAAGAAGAAATATGGGAAGAAAGAATGAGGAAAGAATGAAGCATGGAAGAAGGAGGAAGAAATGAAGCATGAGGAAGAATGAGGAAGAAATGAAGCATGAGAAAGAAAGAAGGAGGAAGAATGAACGAGGCATGGAAGAATGGGAAGAAAAAAAATCAAGAACAAAGAAGAAGAGGAAGGAAAGGAAACCAAAAAGAGGAAGGTTGGGCATGCACCATTCAATCCAAAAACCTATTCAATCTAAAAACATGATATACTAACCTTAGAATAGTTGCTTGCAGGTAGATCAGGGTACTAGCGCCGCGGATCGCCCAAGAACCTCGAAGAAGTAGGGCAAAAAGAAGTTCCGGAAAAGCCGGCCACCCGCGGGTTCAAAATATTACAGAGCGTCGCATGCGACGTCACGCCGCATGCGACGCTATTTCAAATCAAAGGCCGCACGCGACGCCCCCGCGACGACGATTTTGTTATAGCGACGCTATTGTTTTTGCATCTTTTTTTTAATGTGAAGCTCATTAAAGTTTGTCCCTAGGCTTATTTGAACAAATTCCCGGTGGGTCGGATCCTTGAACGGAGGATTCAACGGCCTGATATATAGGGGAACCGAAGCCGGAGGGTGTTCATTAGCATACAGCCTCTGTGGGGCTGCGCAGACAGTCAGCCGAGAACGCTTTTTGGGGTCCGCCTCCGGGATCGGACTCTCCCCACCGAGGTGGCCATTCAAAGTCGCCTTTGTTTGACTTGGGGAAGGGTGCTACCATGCTTGCCCAACAACGGCCGCCCTTGACCGCTCTAACCCCAACGCTTGTCTGACCTTATCCGAAAATTTTAGAAATTTTCCCCTGATGTCGGGTGATGACCATGGAAGCCAATTGACCAAAACCATAATTTAATTCCATGCCATGCATTAACTACGAATTTATAAACCATAAATGCAATAAAATGCATAACTAAAAGAGTGTGCATCAAAAAGGGCGAAGTCTTTGACCGGGGGGCAACAAGGCGGTATGGACACATTAAAAAAAAAAAAATTTCACTTGGAAACTATGAAGCAATCTTTCATCAAGGTACAATTGTTTCGAGAAACAAAACCAGCTCATTACAAGTTAGTTATGCCATCCATGTCAAATAGCTTTTAGGGAGCGAAAAACCAAACAAAAACCCTTCTAGAATCCGCAAGTCACAGTGGTTTACGCCCAATGCAATCTTAGACCAAGTATAACGCCCAAATGAGCCAAGGTCAACCCCAAGTACAACGATCCCACAAACTCCATTCCTTTGACCTTAGCTAACCCTTTGACCTAGACCTTCTCCGAAAAATTTCAAAATTGGGTCGTGATGGAGATGGATTAGGAATCCACCGGCAAAAAATCAGAATTTATTTTCGCACAATGCATTAATTGCGAATTTATGAATGTCTTGCCATCGGGCAGCGCCCGACTTCTACTTGCCACATCGGAGGAGGAGGACAGCCCAAACTCCGGCCCGCCGGCCTTCCCTTGTTCGTATTCTACCTGCAGCCTTTCTTGGCCAGTCCCAAGTGCAACAGCATTCAAGTCTCGCCCAAACGCAAACCCTTCTAGAACCTCGCAACCCACGTGGTTTACGCTTTGGAGGCCCTCTCCTGTCGACGATTTCCAGGACCTGCGCTCGCGGACTTGACGCGGGAGTGGGGGTGTTGATGCTGCAGAGCACCTGAGCCTAAAATCCCCCGAAGCCGCTTTTGCCCCGGACTTCTCCCCCAAGGCCCTGGGGACTGACGGGCGACCTCCCTCCCGAATCACGATTTGACTCGCCAATGGACTCAACGCCGACGCTGCCTTCTAGGGGACCAAGTTCTCAGGGCCGAAGATTGTAACCTCGCCCCCAAAACAAAAACCCTTCTAGAATCAAAGTCACGTGGTTTACGCCGGAGGCCCTCCCTTGTCGATTTGGTCGGGACCTTGCAACCGTGATCTTGACATGGAGTGGGGTGTTGACGCCGTAGCCGGGACCCTAAACTCCCCCCGAAGTTGCTTGCCCCGATTCCGCCATTACAAGTTAATTATGCCATCCATGTCAAATAGCTTTAGGGAGCAAAATTCGCTGAACAAGGGCATTCTCTCTATCCATATGCCTTGATACCAAAACACAACCATCATCACAAGCAACCAAATCTAACCCCCTCCCCCCAACCCACACTAGTCTTTTGCTTTTCTCAGAATCATTTATCTTCATTCTAGTAGTTATGATGCTTTTCAGAATCATTTATCTTCATTCTAATAGTTATGATGCTTATATTCTCAATGCAATCTTAGACCAAGTATAACGCCCAAATGAGCCAAGGTCAACCCCAAGTACAACGATCCCACAAACTCCATTCCTTTGACCTTAGCTAACCCTTTGACCTAGACCTTCTCCAAAAATTTCAAAATTGGGTTGTGTAGCCGAGATGGGTTAGGAATCCAAATGGCAAAAATCAAAATTTATTTTCGCATAAATGCATTAATTGCGAATTTATGAATGTCTTGCCATCAGCAAAAGCGCCCGACTTCTATTTGCCACATCGGGAGGAGGACAGGCCCAAACTCCGCCTCCGCCAGGCCTCCTTGTCCAGATTCTCTACCGCAGCCTTCTCGCCGTCCTGCGTAACAGACTCAAGTCTCGCCCCCAAAACGAACCCTTCTAGAACCCGGCAACCCACGTGGTTTACGCTTTGGAGGCCCTCTCCTTGTCGCATTCGGCGGGACCTTGCGCCGCGGACTTGACGGGGAGTGGGGGTGTTGACGCCAGAGCACGCACTCCTAAAAATCCCCCTAGCCGCTGTCCCGGTTCTCTCCCCAAGGCCCCCTCGGGACTTGACGGGCACCTCCCTCCTAATCGCGATTTGACTCTGCCAATGGACTCAGAACGCCGACATTGCCTTTGGGGACCAAGTTCCGCGGCTGAAGACCACCCCGACCTCCAAGAAGCTTCAAAGTAGCTCACTTCCATCACACTCGTGAGTCAATTGGCCTAGGATGTGGATGCGGATACCGCCGTGGAGGGCGGAGTGTTTCTCTTTTTGCAAAACCGACCTTTGTAACTTGCTCCCCTAGGGTAATTTCGTCATTCCTGACGATTTGGCAGGGTCGATTTGCCATTTTGGAGCCTCCCGCGTCTCAACGACAAGACAATGCGGGTTTCTACAAGGCCGACTCGTGGGACGCCCGGGCTTGACAAGTTCTCCTGACCGATCTGGAATCTTTGGGCCTTCCCAAGAGGGGCCCCCGAACGGAGGATCCAACGGCCGGATAGGGGAACCGGCCCGGAGGGTGGTCATTAGCGCAGCCGGGAGCGCCGCCAGAAGGGCTGCCTCGAACTTTTTTGATCCCGCCTCTGGGGTCCTGACTCTCCCCTCTTGTGAGGGATCACCGCAAGGTCCCCGGCCTCGCTTGACTTGGGGAAGGGTGCCAGCTCTCTGCTGTTCCAACGGGCTGCCCCGACCGCTCTAATGCTAACCCTTTGACCTAGACCTTCTCCTAAAAATTTCAAAATTGGGTCAGGGATGGAGATGGATTAGGAATCCACCGGCAAAAAATCAGAATTTATTTTCGCATAATGCATTAATTGCTAATTTATGAATGTCTTGCCATCGCAAAAGCGCCTCCCCCTTCTACTTGCCACATCGGGGGGAGGATCAAGTCGGGCCCAAACTCCGCCCGGCCGCCTTTCTGTTCCCTCCAGGAGGGATCCCCGCAAGGTCCCTCGCCTCGCTTGACTGGGAGGGTGCCCTGATTCTCGGCTGCAGCCTTTCCATCAAACTTCGGCCAGGTCCCAAGTGCAATGAATGTCTGGCACTGACCAGTCTCGCCCCCTCAAACGAACCCCTTCTAGAACCCGGGATAACCCGGCTTTGGTTTACGCTTTGGAGGCCCTCTCCTTGTCGATTCAAGGGACCTTTGTCGGGACTTGACGGGGAGTGGGGTGTTGACGCTGAGCACGGACCCTAAAATCCCCCGAAGTGCTGCCCTTTGAATTTCTCCCAAGGCCCTTGGGACGGACGCAAATGGACTTCCTCTCCGGAATCGCTGATTTGACTCGCCAATGGACTTTTAACGCCGACATTGCCCCGGGACCAAGTTCCGTGGCCGAAGACCACCCGACCTCCAAGAAGCCAAAGTAGCTCACTTCCATCACACTCAGAGTCAATTGGCCTAGGATGTGGATGCGATACCGCCGTGGAGGGCGGAGTGTTTCTTTTTGCAAACCGACCTTGTAACTTGCTCCCTAGGGTAATTTCACCATTCCCGACGATTTGGCAGGGTCGATTTGCCATTCCCGAGCCTCCCCGGGACGCGCCCGAATCGACAAGACATCAAGGCGGTTTTACAAGGTCGACTCCTCAGACGCTCACGGCTTGACAAGTTCTCCCTGACCGATCTGGAATCTTTTGGGCCTTCCCAAGAGGGGCTCCCTGAACGGAGGATCCAACGGCCGGATAGGGGAACCGGCTCCGGAGGGTGGTTTCATTAGCTGCAGCTCTCTGGAGCGCCGCCAGAAGGGCTGCCTCGAACTTTTTTGGATCCCGCCTCTTGGGGTCCCACTCTCCCTCTTGTGAGGGATCCCCGCAAGGTCCCCGCCTCGCTTGACTTGGGGGAAGGGTGCCACCGGCTGTTCCCCGCAACGGGCTGCCCCGACCGCTCTAATGCTAACCCTTTGACCTAGACCTTCTCCTAAAATTTCAAAATTGGGTGTGTGGCCGGAAATGGATTAGGATTCCAAATGGCAAAAAATCAGAATTTATTTTCGCATAATGCATTAATTGCTAATTTATGAATGTCTTGCCACCGCAAAAAGCTCGACTTCTACTTGCCACATCGGGGAGGATGACAGCCCAAACTCCGCCTCCGCCAGGCCTCTTTGCTCAGATTCTCTGGCCGGTAGCTGCCAGTCCCAAGTGCAATGACAAGTCTCGCCCCCAAAACGCAAAACCCTTCTAGAACCCTCGCAACCCACGTGGTTTACGCTTTGGAGGCCCCTCTCCTTGTCGATTCGGCGGACCTTGCGCCGCGGACTTGACGCGGGAGTGGGGGTGTTGACGCCAGAGCACGGACCCTAAAATCCCCCTAAGTCGCTTGCCCCGAATTTCTCCTCCCCAAGGCCCTCGGGACGGACGGGCCTCCCCCTCTCCCAATCACATTTGACTCTCGCCAATGGACTCTAACGCCGACGCTTGCCCCCGGGGACCAAGTTCCGCGGGCTGTAAGACCACCCCACCTCCAAGAAGCCAAAGTAGCTCACTTCCATCACACTCAGAAATCAATTGGCCTAGGATGTGGGATGGATACCGCCGTGGAGGGCGGAGTGTTTCTCTTTGCAAAACCGACCTTGTAACTTGCTCCTAGGGTAATTTCGCCATTCCTCGACGATTTGGTGGTCGATTTGCCATTCCTGAGCCTCCTGCGTCCCAACGACAAGACATCAAGGGTTTCTACAAGGCCGAATTCTCGACGCCCCTCCAAGGTTTGACAAGTTCTCCCCGACCGATCTGAATCTTTGGGCCTTCCCAAGAGGGGCCCCTGAACGGAGGATCCAACGGGCCGGATAGGGGAACCGGCCCCGAGGGTGGTCATTAGCGCAGCCTCCGGGAGCCCCCAGAAGGGCTGCCTCGGGAACTTTTTGGATCCCGCCTCTTGGGGTCCTGACTCTCCCTCTTGTGAGGGATCCCCGCAAGGTCCCGGCCTCGCTTGACTTGGGGAAGGGTGCCACTCGCTGCCCCGCAACGGGCTGCCCCTCGACCGCTTCTAATGCTAACCCTTTGACCTAGACCTTCTCCTAAAAAAAAAATTGGGCTGTGGCCGAAATGGATTAGGATTCCAGCCGCAAAAATCAGAATTTATTTTCGCATAAATGCATTAATTGCGAATTTATGAATGTCTTGCCACCGCAAAGCTACTTCGACTTCTACTTGCCACATCGGGAGGAGGACAGGCCCAAACTCCGCCCGGCCGGCCTCCTTGTTCCGTATTCTACCGCAGCTTCTGCCAGTCCCAAGTGCAACAGACCAAGTCTCGCCCCCAAAACGCAAACCCTTCTAGAACCCGCAACCCACTGGGTTTACGCTTTGGAGGCCCTCTCCTTGTCGATTCGGGCGGACCTTGCGCCGCGGACTTGACGCGGGAGTGGGGTGTTGACGCCAGAGCACGGACCCTAAAATCCCCCGAAGCCGCTGTTCCCGAATTTCCTCCCCAAGGCCCCGGGGACGGACGGGCGACCTCCCCTCTCCCAATCGCGATTTGACTCGCCAATGGACTCGAACGCCGACAAGGTTCTCGGGACCAAGTTCCGCGGGGCCGTAAGACCACCCGACCTCCAAGAAGCCAAAGTAGCTCACTTCCATCACACTCGAAGTCAATTGGCCTAGGATGTGGATGCGGATACCGGCCGCGGAGGGCGGAGTGTTTTTCTTTTGCAAAACCGATCTTGTAACTTGCTCCCTAGGGTAATTTCGCCATTCCGACGATTTGGTGGGTCGATTTGCCATTCGAGCCTCCCCGTGCCCGAACGACAAGACATCATGGGTTTCTACAAGGCCGACCTCAGACGCCTCAAGGGTTTGACAAGTTCTCCCTGACCGATCTGGAATCTTTTGGGCCTTCCCAAGAGGGGCCCCCGAACGGAGGATCCAACGGCCGGATAGGGGAACCGGCCCGAGGGTGGTCATTAGCGCAGCCCGGGAGCCCGCCAGAAGGGCTGCCTCGAACTTTTTTGATCCCCGCCTCTTGGGGTCCTGACTCTCCCCTCTTGTGAGGGATCCCCGCAAGGTCCCCGGCCTCGCTTGACTTGGGGAAGGGTGCCACCTTCTGGTTGCCCCCGCAACGGCTGCCCCGACCGCTCTAATGCTAACCCTTTGACCTAGACCTTCTCCGTAAAATTTCAAAATTGGGCCGTAGGCCGAAATGGATTAGATTCCAAATGGCAAAAAATCAGAATTTATTTTCGCACAATGCATTAATTGCGAATTTATGAATGTCTTGCCATCGCAAAAGCTCGACTTCTACTTGCCACATCGGGAGGAGGACAGGCCCAAACTCCGGCCCGCCGCCTCTTTGTTCGTGATTCCTGGCCGCAGCCGCCCGTCCCTGCGTGTAACAGACAAGTGCCCTCGCCCCCAAAACGCAAACCCTTCTAGAACCCGGCAACCCACGTGGTTTACGCTTTTGAGGCCCTCTCCTTGTCGATTCGGGCGGACCTTGCGCCGCGACTTGACGGGGAGTGGGGGTGTTGACGCCAGAGCACGGACCCTAAAAATCCCCCTAAGCCGCTGTCCGGAATTTCCTCTCCCCAAGGCCCCTCGGGATCTGACGGCCACCTCCCTCTCCCGAATCGCGATTTGACTCGCCAATGGACTCGGAACGCCGACGCTGCCCCCTCGGGACCAAGTTCCGCGGGCCGTAAGACCACCCGACCTCCAAGAAGCCAAAGTAGCTCACTTCCATCACACTCAGAGTCAATTGGCCTAGGATGTGGGATGCTGATACCGCCGCGGGAGGGCGGAGTGTTTTTTTTTGCAAAACCGACCTTGTAACTTGCTCCCTAGGGTAATTTCGCCATTCCTGGACGATTTGGCAGTGGGTCGATTTGCCATTCCTGAGCCTCCCTGTGTCCGAACGACAAGACATCATGTTTCTACAAGGTCAACCTCGTTAGACGCCCCGCGTTTGACAAGTTCTCCCGACCGATCTGAATCTTTGGGCCTTCCCGGCAGAGGGGCCCCAACGGAGGATCCAACGGTCGGATAGGGGAACCGGCCCGGGAGGGTGGTCATTAGCGCAGCCCCCGGGAGCCCGCCCAGAAGGGTCTGCCTCGAACTTTTTTGATCCCGCCTCTTGGGGTCCTGGACTTCTCCCTCTTGTGAGGGATCCCCGCAAGGTCCCCGCCTCGCTTGACTTGGGGAAGGGTGCCACCTGCTGCCCCGCAACGGGCTGCCCCGACCGCTCTAATGCTAACCCTTTGACCTAGACCTTCTCCTAAAAATTTCAAAATTGGGTCAGTGCCGGAAATGGATTAGGATTCCAGCCGGCAAAAAATCAGAATTTATTTTCGCATAATGCATTAATTGCGAATTTATGAATGTCTTGCCACGCAAAAGCTCCGACTTCTACTTGCCACATCGGGAGGAGGACAGGCCCAAACTCCGCCCCGCCAGGCCTCCCCTTGTTCAGATTCTCTGGCGCAGCCTTCTCCGTGTCCCAGTGCAATGACTCAAGTCTCGCCCCCCCAAAACGCAAAACCCTTCTAGAACCTCGCAACCCACGTGGTTTACGCTTTGGAGGCCCTCTCCTTGTCGATTCGCAAGGGACCTTGGCGCCGTGACTTGACGTGGGAGTGGGGGTGTTGACGCCGAGCACGGACCCTAAAATCCCCCTAAGCCGCTTGCCCCGAATTTCTCTCCCCAAGGCCCCTCGGGACGGACGGGCACCTCTCCTCTCCTGAATCGCGATTTGACTCTCGCCAATGGACTCGTAACGCCGACGCTGCCCCGGGGACCAAGTTCCGTGGGCAGAAGACCACCCGACCTCCAAGAAGCCAAAGTAGCTCACTTCCATCACACTCGTAGTCAATTGGCCTAGGATGTGGATGCGGATACCGGCCGTGGAGGGCGGAGTGTTTTTTCTTTGCAAAACCCACCTTGTAACTTGCTCCCTAGGGTAATTTCGCCATTCCTGACGATTTGGTGGGTCGATTTGCCATTCCGAGCCTCCCCGCGTCCCGAACGACAAGACATCATGGGTTTCTACAAGGTCAATCCTCAGACGCCTCGCTGGGTTGACAAGTTCTCCCGACCGATCTGAATCTTTGGGCCTTCCCGAAGAGGGGCCCCCGAACGGAGGATCCAACGGGTCGGATAGGGGAACCGGCCCGGAGGGTGGTCATTAGCGCAGCCCTCGGGAGCCGCCTGCCAGAAGGGCTGCCTCGAACTTTTTGATCCCGCCTCTGGGGTCCTGGACTCTCCCTCTTGTGAGGGATCCCCGCAAGGTCCCCGCCTCGCTTGACTTGGGGGAAGGGTGCCACCGGTTGTCCCCGCAATCCGCCGCCCCCGACCGCTCTAATGCTAACCCTTTGACCTAGACCTTCTCCTCAAAATTTCAAAATTGGGTCGTAGGTCGGAAATGGATTAGATTCCACCGGCAAAAAATCAGAATTTATTTTCGCATAATGCATTAATTATGTAATTTATGAATGTCTTGCCACCGCAAAAGCGCCGACTTCTACTTGCCACATCGGGAGGAGGACAGGCCCAAACTCCGGGCCCGCCGGGCCTCCCCTTGTTCGTATTCTCCGCAGCCTGCCAGTCCCAGTGCAATGTAATCAAGTCTCGCCCCCAAAACGCAAAACCCTTTCTAGAACCCGCAACCCACGTGGTTTACGCTTTGGAGGCCCTCTCCTTGTCGATTCTGGCGGACCTTTGCGCCGCGGACTTGACGCGGGAGTGGGGGTGTTGACGCCAGAGCACGGACCCTAAAATCCCCCCTCGAAGCCGCTGTCCCCAATTTCTCTCCCCAAGGCCCTGGGACTGACGGGCGACCTCCCCCCTCTCGCGATTTGACTCCACCCAATGGACTCGAACGCCGACGCTGTGCCCTCGGGACCAAGTTCCGCGGGCCGAAGACCACCCGACCTCCAAGAAGCCAAAGTAGCTCACTTCCATCACACTCGTAGTCAATTGGCCTAGGATGTGGATGCTGGATACCGCCGCGGAGGGCGGAGTGTTTCTTTTCTTTTGCAAAACCGATCTTGTAACTTGCTCCCCTAGGGTAATTTCGCCATTCCTGACGATTTGGTGGGTCGATTTGCCATTCCCGAGCCTCCTGCGTGCCCGAACGACAAGACATCATGCGGTTTCTACAAGGTCGACCTCCGTGACGCCTCGCTGGTTTGACAAGTTCTCCCTGACCGACTGAATCTTTGGGCCTTCCCCAAGAGGGGCCCCCGAACGGAGGATCCAACTGGCCGGATAGGGGAACCGGCCCCGGAGGGTGGTCATTAGCGCAGCAGCCCCCTGGGAGCCGCCAAGAAGGGCTGCCTCGGAACTTTTTGATCCCGCCTCTTGGGGTCCTGGACTCTCCCCTCTTGTGAGGGATCCCCGCAAGGTCCCGGGCCTCGCTTGACTTGGGGAAGGGTGCCAGCTGTGTTGCCCCCCTGCAACGGCTGCCCCGACCGCTCTAATGCTAACCCTTTGACCTAGACCTTCTCCTAAAATTTCAAAAATTGGGTCAGTGGCCGAAATGGATTAGGATTCCACCGGCAAAAAATCAGAATTTATTTTCGCACAATGCATTAATTGCGAATTTATGAATGTCTTGCCACATCGCAAAAAGCTACCGACTTCTACTTGCCACATCGGGAGGAGGACAGGCCCAAACTCCGCCCCCGCCGGGCCTCCTTGTTCAGAGATTCTCGGCTGCAGCCTCGCCAGTCCTGCGTGCAACAGACCAAGTCTCGCCCCCAAAACGCAAACCCTTCTAGAACCCGGCAACCCACAGTGGTTTACGCTTTGGAGGCCCTCTCCTTGTCGATTCTCGGGCGGGACCTTGCGCCGTGACTTGACGGGAGTGGGGGTGTTGACGCCAGAGCACGGACCCTAAAAATCCCCTAAGTCGCTTGCCCCAATTTCCTCTCCCCAAGGCCCCTGGGGACGGACGGGCGACACCTCCCTCCCCAATCGCATTTTGACTCGCCAATGGACTCGTAACGCCGACGCTGCCCCCGGGGACCAAGTTCCGCGGGCTGAAGACCACCCGACCTCCAAGAAGCGCCAAAGTAGCTCACTTCCATCACACTCGTAGTCAATTGGCCTAGGATGTGGATGCGGATACCGCCGTGGAGGGCGGAGTGTTTTTTTTGCAAAACCCACCTTGTAACTTGCTCCCTAGGGTAATTTCGCCATTCCTGACGATTTGGCAGGGTCGATTTGCCATTCCGAGCCTCCTCCCCGTGCCCGAACGACAAGACATCATGGGGTTTCTACAAGGTCGACCTCGTGACGCCCCCGGGTTTGACAAGTTCTCCCGGACCGATCTGAATCTTTGGGCCTTCCCCAAGAGGGGCCCCCGAACGGAGGATCCAACGGCCGGATAGGGGAACCGGCCCGGAGGGTGGTCATTAGCGCAGCCGGGAGCGCCGCCAGAAGGGCTGCCTGAACTTTTTTTGATCCCGCCTTGGGGTCCTGGACTCTCCCCTCTTGTGAGGGATCCCCGCAAGGTCCCCGGCCTCGCTTGACTTGGGGAAGGGTGCCAGCTCGTTGTTCCCGGCAACCCGCTGCCCCCCACCGCTCTAATGCTAACCCTTTGACCTAGACCTTCTCCTAAAAATTTCAAAATTGGGTCAGTGGCCGAAATGGATTAGGATTCCAAATGGCAAAAATCAGAATTTATTTTCGTACAATGCATTAATTGCGAATTTATGAATGTCTTGCCACATCAAAAGCTTCGGACTTCTACTTGCCACATCGGGAGGAGGACAGGCCAAACTCCGCCTCCCGCCGGGCCTCCCTTGTTCATTTCTCGGCCGCAGCCTTCTGGCCCGTCCCAAGTGCAATGACCAAGTCTCGCCCCCAAAACGCAAAACCCTTCTAGAACCTCGCAACCCACATGGTTTACGCTTTGGAGGCCCTCTCCTTGTCGATTCGGGCGGGACCTTGCGCCGCGGACTTGACGTGGGAGTGGGGGTGTTGACGCCGCAGCACCTGACCCTAAAAATCCCCCCGCCGCTTGCCCCGACTTCCTCTCCCCAAGGCCCCGGGACTCCGACGGGCCACCTCCCCTCCCGAATCGCGATTTGACTCTCGCCAATGGACTCAGAACGCCGACGCTGCCCTCGGGACCAAGTTCCGCGGGCCGAAGACCACCCGACCTCCAAGAAGCCAAAAGTAGCTCACTTCCATCACACTCGTAGTCAATTGGCCTAGGATGTGGATGCGATACCGCCGCGGGAGGGCGGAGTTTCTTTTCTTTGCAAAACCGACCTTGTAACTTGCTCCCTAGGGTAATTTCGCCATTCCCATCGATTTGGCAGGGTCGATTTTGCCATTCCTGAGCCTCCCTGCGTCCGAACGACAAGACACCATGTTTCTACAAGGTCGACCTCGACGCCTCCTGGTTTGACAAGTTCTCCTGACCGATCTGAATCTTTGGGCCTTCCCAAGAGGGGCCCCCGAACGGAGGATCCAACTGCCCGGATAGGGGAACCGGCCCGGGAGGGTGGTCATTAGCGCAGCCCCCGGGAGCCCGCCAGAAGGGCTGCCTCGAACTTTTTGATCCCGCCTCTGGGGTCCTGGACTCTCCCTCTTGTGAGGGATCCCCGCAAGGTCCCGCCTCGCTTGACTTGGGAAGGGTGCCACCTCTGCTGTTCCGCAACCCGCTGCCCCCACCGCTCTAATGCTAACCCTTTGACCTAGACCTTCTCCTCAAAATTTCAAAATTGGGCTGTGTGGCCGGAAATGGATTAGGATTCCAGCGGCAAAAAAATCAGAATTTATTTTCGCATAATGCATTAATTGCGAATTTATGAATGTCTTGCATCGCAAAAGCCACTTCTACTTGCCACATCGGGAGGAGGACAGGCCCAAACTCCGGCCCGCCGGGCCTCCCTTGCTCCGTATTTCTGGCTGCAGCCGCCAGTCCTGTGCAATGCACTCAAGTCTCCGCCCCCAAAACGCAAACCCTTCTAGAACCCGCAACCCACGTGGTTTACGCTTTGGAGGCCCTCTCCTTGTCGATTCGGGCGGACCTTGCGCCGCGGACTTGACGTGGAGTGGGGGTGTTGACGCCGCAGCACGGACCCTAAAATCCCCGAAGCCGCTTGCCCCACTTCCTCTCCCCAAGGCCCCCGGGACCTGACGGGCCACCTCCCTCTCCTAAATCGCGATTTGGCTCGCCAATGGACTCGTAACGCCGACATTGCCCTCGGGACCAAGTTCCGCGGGTTAAGACCACCCTCGACCTCCAAGAAGCCAAAGTAGCTCACTTCCATCACACCTCGTAGTCAATTGGCCTAGGATGTGGATGCGGATACCGTCGTGGAGGGCGGAGTGTTTTTTTTTGCAAAACCGACCTTGTAACTTGCTCCCCAGGGTAATTTCGGCCATTCCGGACGATTTGGCAGTGGTCGATTTGCCATTCCGAGCCTCCCCGGTGCCCGAACGACAAGACATCGCGGTTTCTACAAGGTCGACCTCGTGACGCCTCGCTGGTTTGACAAGTTCTCCCGACCGATCTGAATCTTTGGGCCTTCCCCGAAGAGGGGCCCCCCGAACGGAGGATCCAACGGCCGGATAGGGGAACCGGGCTCCGGAGGGTGGTCATTAGCGTGCCCCCTCTGGAGCGCCGCCAGAAGGGTCAGCTCGGGAACTTTTTGGATCCCGCCTCTTGGGGTCCCGGACTCTCCCCTCTTGTGAGGGATCCCCGCAAGGTCCTGGCCTCGCTTGACTTGGGAAGGGTGCCACTGTTGCCCTGAAACGCTGCCCCGACCGCTCTAATGCTAACCCTTTGACCTAGACCTTCTCCTAAAATTTTCAAAATTGGGTCAGTGTGGCCGGAGATGGATTAGGAATCCAAATTCGGCAAAAAATCAGAATTTATTTTCGCATAATGCATTAATTGCGAATTTATGAATGTCTTGCCACAGAAAAGCCCCGACTTCTACTTGCCACATCGGGAGGAGGACAGGCCCAAACTCGGCCCCGCCAGTTCCCCTGTTCAGATTCTCTACCGCCAGCCTTTCCAGTCCCAAGTGCAACAGACTGTCGGCCCCCAAAACGCAAACCCTTCTAGAACCTCGCAACCCACGTGGTTTACGCTTTGGGAGGCCCTCTCCTTGTCGATTCTCGGGCGGACCTTGCCAGGGACTTGACGTGGGAGTGGGGGTGTTGACGCCAGAGCACGGACCCTAAAATCCCCCCTAAGTCGCTGTCTCCCCGAATTCTCTCCCCCTAAGGCCCGGGACTGACGGGCCACCCCTCTCCCCATCACGATTTGGCTCGCCAATGGACTCTTAACGCCGACATTGCCCTCGGGACCAAGTTCCGGGCCGAAGACCACCCGACCTCCAAGAAGCTGTAGCTCACTTCCATCACACTCTCAGAGTCAATTGGCCTAGGATGTGGATGCCATACCGCCGCGGGAGGGCATGAGTGTTTTTTTCTTTGCAAAAACCGACCTTGTAACTTGCTCCCCTAGGTAATTTCGCTTATTCTCGACGACCGCAGGGTCGATTTGCCATTCCCGAGCCTCCCGGCGTGCCCGGAACGACAAAGACACCTGCTTTCTACAACTTGCGTCTGCCCCAGACTCGCCCCGCTGTTTGACAAGTTCTCCCATCCATCTCGAATCTTTTGGGGCCTTCCCAAGAGGGGGGCCCCCGAACGGAGGATCCAACGGGCGGATAGGGGAACCGGCCCGGAGGGTGGTCATTAGCGCAGTCTTTTGAGCCGCCAGAAGGGCTGCCTCGTACTTTTTGATCCCGCCTTGGGTCCGGACTTCCCCTCTTGTGAGGGATCCCCAATGCAAGGTCCTCGGCCTCGCTTGACTTGGGAAGGGTGCCAACCCTCGGTTGCCCCCAACCCGCTGCCCCATTCCGCTCTAATGCTAACCCTTTGACCTAGACCTTCTCCTAAAAATTTCAAAATTGGGTCTGTGTGTCGAAATGGATTAGGATTCCAAATGGCAAAAAAATCAGAATTTATTTTCGCATAAATGCATTAATTAAGTAATTTATGAATGTCTTGCCACATCGCAGTTTCCTCCCCGGGATTCTACTTGCTACATCGGGAGGATTTGGCCCAAACTCCGGCCGGCGCCTCCTTGTTCAGATTCTCTGGGCTGTAGCCTTCTACAGTCCCAAGAGTGCAACTGTCAAGCTCGCCCCCAAAACGCAAACCCTTCTAGAACCCGCAACCCACATGGTTTACGCTTTGGAGGCTCTCTCCTTGTGTCGTCGGCGGGACCTTTATACCGCGGACTTGACGGGAGTGGGGGTGTTGACGCCGTGAGCACTTAATTCCCTAAAATCCCCCTAAGCCGCTTTGCCCTCACTTCTCTCCCCAAGGCCCCCCGACTGATGGACAAGCACCTCCCTCCGGAATCGCGATTTGATCTCCGCCAAATGGACTCGTAACGCCGACGCGTTCTCGGGGACCAAGTTCTCAGGACTAAGACCACTCATGTTAACCCAACTAAGAAATGAGTTTTAAACGCCGCACGCCCCATGCACGCCAATAATTCACGCCGTGATGCGCGCCATTTTGTTATAGCCGCGCCGTTAAACTATTTTTATTTTTGTTGTGTACATGTTTGATACCGCATGTTTGAGCCTTAGACAATGCTTGAGCCTAAGAGGCTTGTTTGAACCTAGGTAGCATGTTCAACCCTGGTGGAAATGCAACGCCTACACGCTCAACATCCTGTAGGGCTCCTCATGGTTCACTCTATGTATTTGGACTTGTTCACCCTACAAAATACCATTATTATTATCTGCTTGAAAGGTAGAGCAAAGATCCACAACGTAAAGCTAGTGGATAGCATCAAATTAAGCAATGATCGTGTTAACTTGGTGGTGGTAATCGGGTTTAAGGTTAGAGAAAAAAACCAAATCCCAAGTAACTAAGATACCATTGAAGACTCTTTTGCATGTTTTTTTTCTCTAGTCTAGAGGTAATGCTTGAGCCTATGTGGCTTTTTGAGCCCATGTTCCACCCCTGCTCTTTTATTCCTCCATATAATGTATACCAAAAAGGGGAGGGGGAGAAAAAAAAATTGAATTGAATGGGTTTTTATTGCACACGAAGACCAATGTACATAGCCTATCGTAAGGATTGCAATCGAGGATGTGCATAATATTTGACATATAGAATTTAATGATCGCCCCTCTAGGTGCTAACTAGGAGTCGCCATTGTTAGCATTGCCAACATTTGTATTAAAATGCCCCAAGTACATCCGTATTTCGTGGAATTGCTCGTGTAAGATGCCGCATGAGAGCCGGTGGTCCAACCCTTGATGCTCGCTTTTCCCAAGGAGTTTGAATGCCTTGATTCCGCCGTAGGGCTCTTCGTGACGTTATTGACTCTCTAGCACAACACCTTGGAATATTACGCCCCTGTAGTTTGTATGATAAAACCACCATGTTGGGTCTTGTCGACGGTGAAGAAAAAAAATCTGGTCAAAGAAGTCGGACGGAGATTGATATTGATGGTCTAAATTTTTGAAGTGGATATGTGTATGTGTGTACCTGCTCACAGCTTGTCCGAAGGACAAGCGCCTCACTACCGTGGTACATCTTTGCTAGAGTTGACAAATGAAAAGCCACTTTGTTCTATCATACTTACCGTAGGGTCGCCCCTTAATTGAAGGTCAAACCAATCACATCGAATATGAAGGTCTTAAAATTGCCACCAACATCCACCTCCATTATAGTCTTTAACCTCCGACCCAATCACAAAGTGTGGTTTCCTCGACGATTACGACGGGCAACACTTGATTGAAACTCCATCGCGGAATGATGCCATGACTCAAGAAATACAAGTCTTCCTGTATGTCAAGAGAACTCACACGATAGTGGGTCCCATGCCACCATATATCGAGGGAGTAAGATATATACCGTCCAAAAGCACCATTAATGTCAATAGATACAATAATATCAAAAGAAAATACTCGATTTCACATCAACATAATTTGTTGCAAATCTACCTTTTTCATGACACCTTTGTATGTATGCCCATTCCAGAAGTCGTATTATACTCCCCCTTGTGATATGCATCTACAAAGCCCGTATTACCCATTCTCTTTCCATCTTGTCCTGCTAGGGTTCATATCCATCGGGTACCGGGCCTCGCCTATTATGTCGCTCCATTCATGCCTCTTCTCTTCCATTTCTTCCTTTTGCCTCTCATAACGAGCAATCCATTTTGCCATTGGTGCCAAATTATAAAGAAGAAATTGATTAACCTTAATGATCATATTGTATGGAAATGACTTCGTGATACCATTGCCTTCGCCACTACCCCCACAATCTTCGCCCCTTCATCACCCATGTTTAGGTGCATCCGATGTACCGGGGAAATATATTCTCACATATAGAAAAGTGACTCTTTCGCAAAGCCATCCTCCGCCATACTTATACTACGTTTCAGACGTTTTTTTTGACGCACCATATCCTTCAATACCTTCATAAACCTTTCCAAGAAAACATCCATCCGCATGTATGCCTTCCCAGCTCCACTTCCTCAATAAGATGTACCAAAAGATGGGTTTGATCGCCAAGAAAGCTCAGAGGAAACTCCTTTTCTCCAACAAGCAACATGCCTCTCGCCATTTTCACTTTCATCTCTTCAATTTCGCTTTTCTGTAGTTTTTTTACACATCCACCTATGAGGTCCAAAACAAAAAACTTAGCCACAAATAAAATAGACGGGGACCACTAAATCAACATGGGTAACAACCTTATGACCTTTGATAGGGCACTTATTGCCTCCAATGGTCCCCTTTGTCTAAAAAACTCCCCTAAAGGTCGTGGGCATGAAGAACCTGCATGATCCAAACACCAAATATAAGTTATGGGTTACATTTTATAGTAGTGCATATATATGGGACTTCAATTGCTTACATGCAAGAACTTATGCTACCATGGGACTTTAAACCAACAGCTCCCCACTTGTGAATGCGTTGATTGCATGTAACCAGCTTATGTTCTAAGGGCCCTTAAATCATCATAAATAGCTCGGGATGTCAGACCTAGCAATAACCCATTTTTGCCGAGGGAAGTGGTTGCCCTTCACCCTGGATCCATGCCTCTTTTCTTTGTATTACTTACCTTTAAGGTCCATCCTCGCATTTGTTGTGTCTTTTTGACCAAATACATGCTTCCATAAAAGAGTTTCCACGCTTTGAAGATATGCATCAATTCTAAAAAGGTGTTGAATCAATAGGTCGGGTCCAATATGGTAGTCTATAAAACAGACTTCCTTTTCATATTGGCAAGAAGACCTCCTCCTCTCCTCCGCCAATTCACCAGATAATCTCCTCCTCCCCATCCAGGGTCGGCCACGGCTCCTCACCGCAGTGCCCCCACGGATTTCCCCTTGCGGATTTTCCCCCTTTTCCTTCCTTTATCCCAACGCCACCCCATTCCTCTCGTGATAATTTCGCTGTGGTTCTCAGATAGTCTACAAGTTGCCAATTGTGCACGCCAAGCCTGGCAAGCGGAGCGCAATACTTCCTAAAACCCTCGTGATACTACTTCTTCAGATGTTTAGAGTGACTGGTACGCAACTTTTTCCCCACATATCATGGCGGAAGTGCCCCCGATGTCTTAAACCCGTAACACTTCTAAGCTAGAAACCCAGAAAGTCATGCATAGTCCACAATAGTATACACCTAAGATTAAAAACGCCATTTTATGGGCATCAGAGACTGAATACTGCGGTGGTTTCCAATAAAGGGAGTAACTCATCCACATAATTATTCTAGGTACACATCTAAATTATTTGGTTTTTCTTCCCAGGTATCAATAAAAGTCATCATAATGTGCCCACTCTTCATCAACAACCATGGGGTATGTTGTAGTTCACTATCATCACTGGCCATGTAGACCATGACAGGGTTATGTACCATATGGGTTTACGCCATCGCGGCCGTGCCCAAATGCATCGCTATGTGGTTCTTTTCCAAAGTCGCCATGTCGCATCGCGATATGCTTCCAAGCTGCGCACTGCCGACTCGTGATCACATCATCACTAGATGCATGTGTAGCGGAAGTCCATTAGGCTAGCCAATGTCTTGCAACTTAACATCAACTTTAACCTATAGAATAAATTATAGGCAACATAAGGGGCAACTAAAATAAGAATTTACAACTATTTGTAAGAAGTGGTGATGCATATACCTTGGGATTATTGGAAAGTGTCGTAATAACCTTCTCGAGGTACCGCTTTTTCCCTTTAGGTCATTCCCGCATTCTGCTCATTACATACCCAGACAATGAGTGGGATTCTCTCATGCTCGGTGGGGATAGAAGATCATACAATCATTTGGACATGCATGTATGACTTTATAACCAAGGCGGGCCGCTTGAATCATTTTCTTAACTTGAGACTGGCTTCTAGGCATATTGTTCTTTCTCCGAAGGATCTTCTCGCAATAACCTCACATCTAAGAGTGGTAAGATAAAAGATGGAGATGGTGGTAAGATAGAAAGACTTGATAAGTATGTCACCAATAGAGAGCGCAGACACTTGCATTGCTCCACTTGAACTTGGTTTGAGATTGAGAATTAGCAGCACGCCGAACTACGAGGTTCGAGACGCTAGAAATAATCAAGGCTTCCTTTGATAACAATAGGGTCATCGCCGCATTTACACCAATCCTCAAGGGTATCCCACATCTTCTACCATATCCTCTCCACCACCATCCTTGACATCATCTAAATCAATATCGTAATTCTTGAAGAGCTGCAACATATCGGAGCATCATCGGCCATTAAAGACTTCGCGTTTCTGGTTCACAATAGTTTCATCCTCTTCATATTGATCGAGATGCAATATCTTCATATTGGTGCGCCCTCGCTTGAAATTCACGGCATTTATAGGTTTCCCTTGCCTCAACTTAGAACTAATGGACGGATGGAGACCGCCTCAATGAGTTCATTAGACAGAGAGTAACGATAACCATCATGTCAAATAATGTAATAAGTATAAAATACATACAACCATTTTGTATAGACTCACTAATGACAAAAAACATAAAAAAAAAAACCTCTTTTATTCCTTTTTTAGTACAAACAATACTATTGTTCCATCTCAAATGGGAGAGGTCTATCATAGCTTAGTAGTTGATGAATAACTCATTCCAATGTTTATGCTTTTAATAGCACACACCATGATATATCACCGCTTTTGCATCTTGTAAAAAATCTTCCTCCCTCCTTCTTGACACTCTAAAAAATTCACAATTGCATCGCCGTTGTCAATAGAACCGCTGATGAACCCCCGCAATATTGCTATGAACCCTGGCCAATTCATCAATAAACTTCAACTCCTCATCACATGCCCCCTCAACCTATCGACGCGAAGATTGAATTCATTCCATAAACTTCTCATAATGCCAAGCATATTTAGTCAAAGTTTGCCAAGTTTTCCAATCGCATTCTGACCTCGATATGGCATTAATGGAATGTGGGTATCTCGCCCACTTCTATACGCCAGCGTTTTGAGATAAGGCCAATCCAGCTTCGACAAATGCCCGCGATAATGATGTATCTTTTCCCCAATAAGCAAATTTTGATCCATAGGGATAGGTACCCATCGGCCACAAGCCAAATGTCTTATAAGGCCTAACAAAGGGTCTGACTAATCTTGCAATTCTTCAGAATTTCACGGCAAAGGAGGCCAAGCCGCTCTGGGAAATGCCATAACACATGCAATGTTCTCATGATTGTAGCCCTTCGTGTTTTTCACGCAGGGGAACACTCACAAGCTGAGCTGCAAGACCCATCCACATTATTGATGAATCGGGTTACCGCTTTCGGGCCATATGCCTCTATGGACAACATTAAACCAAAATCCACATCTAGTTTGGGAGGAGACATCAGCATCATCTACCTACATATTTAGATATCATAAACATCTTGAATATATACTTGAACCGAGAGATACTTAAAAAAAAACAAATAATAATTGTATACCAACCCCGATTATCCATGACGAGCATCAGATCCGTGGGTTGTTCAAATGTACCAAATCTTATCGATGGTCTTCAACAACCGCTTCTAAGTCGCCTCTTCAGCCCCATACATCTTTTACAATCGCAAACTATTTTGTCCCTCTCGCCAATTACAAAAGGTGTTTACTATATACCGCGACAATAGTTTGAACTACTGTGGATAGATAAGCAATATATGGTAGTATAAACCCTAAACCCTAAACCCTAAACCCTAAATCCTAAATGGACAGAATAGTTCTATTACACGAAGGTCCCTTCCACTCAAGGTGAAGCTTCACCATGCCCTTCCCCGAGTACTCCACCCCTATATAAGTTTCAATTTCAATAAAGATCTTTTTGAGACGCCAAGGCTTAGCCTCGATACATAGAGTCCCTCCACCAAGGTGAAGTCGACATATGACCTTGACCACGCCGCACACCTCAATTTTGTAATTCACATTGTACTTAGTAAGGTATGAAGGTGAGTTTGGGCCTGGCACACCGGGTCCTCTCCCTCTCAAGGTGGAGGCTTAATCGCAACTGACCAAACACCCGCTTTTTACTACCGCTACGCCCTCTCCTAGTTTTTATATATGTCTAGGCTACTAAATACAAGAATCAAGAACTTACATGTGACGGTTCCAAGATATCCAAACTCCTGGTGGTAAGACAACATCAATCCGTTTCCGCCATCTCCAAAGGGCCGATCATGCCTTATGACCATGGCGATCCATGTAAGGCAGCAAAGAACAAGGCATAAGATATGGTTAAAAAGAAGAACACCAAAGGCTTAGGTCGGAAAGAGGAGCCAAAGAAAAATAACAAATTTGAAGGCCGAAAAAGTTGTTTATATAGAATCTTTAACGTCGCATAGCGACGTGATCGCCACGCCGGGCCGACGAAGTGTCAATCCGGCCACATGGCCGTGTCACCTACCTTAATTTGGCGCGACACCGCGCACGTGACAGATCGTCATACGCTCGAGGACCACGCCGCATGCGACGTGATAGTCAATCCGCCAAAATCCGTGTCACAGCGGCACTGGTAAAGATTAACGCAGGCACGTGACCGACGTGTCTCTCGGTCTCCTGCGACGCCACGCCGATGTATGTATAGTCAATCGGGTCAATTCCGTGGTAATATGCCACCTAGCAAAGATACGCGGCAAATAATGTACCCGGCGTTCTTGTTTCTCAGGACATCACATGACGCCGCATGCGACGCCCGGATTTTTGTCGTGACATTTGTTGTGACATTTGTCTAAGCTATGAAATTTATATATACCTATGCTGCTCCGAGGAACCTAAAAACTGAAAGCAACGTTTTGTGTAACAACCTAAAAATCGCGATACTCAAAACACTTGAACATAGCTTGATTAGCCGCGATTACAGCAAATTATGGACATGTGTCCGACATTTGCCGTGGATATTTGTCGCCGGACGATGCCAGTGGGCTACGGCATTTTTTGGCAAATTTTGGATCGACGCTTTGACACATGGGACATAATGCTTTGATTTGCAAGGAGTCGCCGGCAGCTTCTCCCACTATGCTCGACACCAAGCCCCTCGGTCTCGCATTGCATTTTGTTGCTTCTCTAAAGATGTTGGATCGAGGATAAGGGAGTCCCACTTGACTACCCAATTTTTCTCGCTGTAGAAATTTAGTAAATCCATATGTCATTTCTAATTCTTTTCTTTTTTTCTTTCTCCTCGATCAACCGTAGTTAAATTATGAGCTCAAAAAATTCGATCAACCATCTCCAACCCATGTCCATCTACCAAATTCATCCGCTTTTTCAAAATACCCATAGCACAAATAGGCCTATATAAATTAAAACAAGCACATATTGTCATATCCTTATTCATCGGCATTCATCTTCTTGATATCCATCCCCGGATCATATTCATCTTTTCATATTTTTTATCTTCGTTCCATTTTGAAAACCCGATTTTTAGAAATCTATATCATATCATATATCCAGCTTTTTGTATTCTACATCATGTTTATATACTATATGCGCTAAGTTCTCGTAATTCCTGATCAACCATAAGCTAAATTCGAAGCTCAAAAATTGATCAATCAGAGCTAATCTGCGCTCAAACTACCATATTATAGTTATATCAAAAGATAGAATTTAAGTTGTTCTTACTACCAACATCGACTCCAAACAAATTAAAAACTTTCTCGCGGGCAAGGGGTCGTTGCATCCCTCGCATCAACAGATCGAATTTCCAAGACCAGCCAGATCCCTTCGCCACCGATGTAAAATTTTTTTACCTTTGATATCTCTCTCAAATGAAACCACATCATTCACCAGAAATTCCTTTTGCCTTGACAAAATCCTGCCCAAAATTATTTGTGAAGACATTGCTAACTTTTGAACTATCCCAATAATGTATCTAAATTTCCACATGCATTGATTTTCATCTTTTTTTTTTTTCTCCCACAATCTCCATCGCAAGGCAAATGTGCTTCGCTGTTGATTTTGAATGACGAAATGAAACAAAAAATCCAACGCTAACCGCTATCAAATCAAGTCTGCCCAATTTTGGTTGCACACAAGCACTAAATGAAATGCGGGCCTGGACTTTTCTTATCTAACCAATCTACACTATCTTGAGAGCCAACTAGATCCACCACGTAAATATCCGTGGAGTGTCTAAAGATAATATCCTCTAGGTCAACTTTTGTGGCACGCATGGCTCGCAAGATCAAACGTGAATCCAAGCTCTCCTAAAAGATGACGCCAAGATCATTTTCTATAATCTTTGCCAACCCCGATTGTTTGCACCTTGATTGTTCGCCCTAAATCGCTTTTAAAACAATGGGAACATGAATTGAAGGAAAAGTAGTACCATCCGGCAAGCTATCCAGGTACATATACCATGAAGACTTAGAGAAGAATAATTAGTGTTGAACTTGTATACCCACATTGTGTTTACTACATATGGAACCATTTGTTCACCATGTAAGCCATCCGGAAGAGGATGAAAGAAGCTTTTACTGTGCCAGCAAGCACAATCGTCAACATTAGGTGGTTTAGAATTATTCCCTCGGATGAAGTCAATCCATTAGAAATGCTCACACTGTAAAGTTCATGTGCTTGCCGGGG